>VZTL01075044.1:172371-195165 GCA_013400535.1 Scopus umbretta
GCACCGGCCGCCGGGCCTGCGCTGGCCCGCCCCCCTACTTCCGGCCGCCGTGCGCGGGGCCGGCCGGCAGCGCGGCCGCGCTCTTTGGTTCCGGGCTCCGCCGCGCCTGCCCAGGGCCGGCATCGCCCTTCAAGCTTAATTTTTGGGGCCTAACGCAGACGCGATGAGGAAGCGCCGACGTTTTCTGCTGAAGGAGGTGAAGCCTTGACAGTTGGTCGTCTTGATATGTCAGCCCTTTGGCTCCGCGCGCAAACGCAGCGGCCCGCTTCCTTCCCGAGATGCGATTTTAAATAGGTTTTGCTAATGAAAAGCTAATCGGCGCTGCTGGCGTCCCCGGCCAAAAATACAGCGGATCCGCTGGGAAGGCTTCAGTCAGCAGCCTCTGTGCAAGCTGCACCGGCTCGCGTTCAGCCTTTTCACAGCTACCGATGATGCAAAACCCACACGCTGCGATTACGGCAGCATACAGGAATGAGAAAAGCCCCTTACGAACGCAGCGGCGTCCACGCGTACCAAATAGCTCCAGCTGACTTCCCACAGAGCCAAACGCAGCCCCCAAATCAAGATACTTGGCGTCTTTGNACTGGCCCTTTAAGAGCTCAGCACAAGGCGCGCTGACCCTTTAAGAACCTGCGCAAGGTGCACTGGCACTTTAAGACCTCCGGTTTAGGTGCACTGGCCCTTTAAGAGCGCGCTTCCCCCCCCGCCCCGTGTCCGGCTCTTTAACAGCCNGCCCTTTGGCTCCGCGCGCAAACGCAGCGGCCCGCTTCCTTCCCGAGATGCGATTTTAAATAGGTTTTGCTAATGAAAAGCTAATCGGCGCTGCTGGCGTCCCCGGCCAAAAATACAGCGGATCCGCTGGGAAGGCTTCAGTCAGCAGCCTCTGTGCAAGCTGCACCGGCTCGCGTTCAGCCTTTTCACAGCTACCGATGATGCAAAACCCACACGCTGCGATTACGGCAGCATACAGGAATGAGAAAAGCCCCTTACGAACGCAGCGGCGTCCACGCGTACCAAATAGCTCCAGCTGACTTCCCACAGAGCCAAACGCAGCCCCCAAATCAAGATACTTGGCGTCTTTGTTTTGTAGATGGGAGAGTCTGTGATTTCAGCCAGCTGGCAGCACGACGGGGAAAGCACTTGACAGGGGATCTTGGTGCCAAATTAAGAAGTCCCCGGCCTGCCTGCCGCACCCCGGTCAGGACAGTTATTTTCTGTTTTTCACTTGTTTGCATAACTAAAGCAAGGGAGTTAAATGTACGCTCTTGCCTCCCTCTGGAAAGTTTTGCTATGTTGCAGGTAGCTCCCAGAGCTTTGTCTCTAAAGCCTGGTTCTGCTTGGTTTACAACATTCGTGCTATCTTTGAAAGGGAAACTTCTGCTCAGCAGAGCTTGTGGAGGCCTTCAGAGATCCTCTCAGCCACCCTGTGGGATAAGCATTCCCTATATTGTTCCTGATGGATTTCTCTAAGCCTGGGTTAGGTAAACAGTGATGATAATCCCATGCCATTCCCAGCAGCCTGTTGTGGATCCCCTGCATCTCACTTTTGAGCAGATCCTTCACCGTCACCCAGCAAGAAAAAGCTCTTCCCCTGGAAGAAGACAGGAGTCCCTGCAAATAGCAGAGCAGTGGTAAGCACAGAGCTTTATTGTACCGTTCTTTTCCATCTACAGCAGGACTCACGATGCTGCTGTTGGCACAGAGGTCTTCACAAAGGCCAAGCAGCTTTGGGCGTTTTCCCCATACACCTGAAAATATTTACAGAGCCTTTGCAGTCAGTCGAAGTCTTAAGGCTTTCTCCGTCTTCCAAGCAGTCCTCCAGCCCGAGCGTGAGCCCTGGCAAGCCCGAGCACCGGTTCTTTCAGCTGCCCAAGCAGCTGGCTTCCCTAACCCTAGCAGGACTGGTTTTGCATCGCTTTCCAAGGCGATAGCTACTTATTCCATGACTCGCGCATCCATCCGAGTTTGTTAGTGCAGTCTGAGAGGTCGGAAAGGAGCTTTAGGCAACTCGGTCTGGAGAAATCAGACCCTACTGCCTGCTACCACAAGGAACAGAGGTTCACGGTCTCGGGCGCATCATCTTCAAGGGTTTCTGTGAACCCATCTCCAAACCCCTCTGCTTCCACCAGCTCGGGTTTCTTGTTGCACATGGGGCAGCGCCGGTTGCGGATGGCAGATGATCTCATCCAAATAATGAGGTTCCAGCGTTCTCCGGAGGCAATGGGAAGCGCCCCATGGATCTGCCCTCCTCGGTGTAACAGCCCCTGGGCTCCTACATGTTCGATCTCTAAGTACTTTGGCACAGGGGTAGGATCCTGGAACAAAGGCAGGCGGATACAGCGTTACACCAGAAAGCCCCTAGCAGAACAATGCTCAAGTAATTGAAACTTTCACTTGCCACCTCTCAGCTCACAGCACCCGGTGAGCGTCGTGGAGAGGACTCTGCGCCTCTGAAATGCAGCCACTTCAGTGGTGGCTTGGCAGCAGTTTAATACAACTGTTTTCAAGTAAGACATTGTCGGTGCAAGGTCCAGAGGGAATTTAAAGACAGAGTTTCAGTCAAAAAAAAGGTTTCACCAGTGTATGGGAGCTTTTACCCTTCTCTTGCCATGAATCCCCTGGAAACAGGGGCTACAGATTTAGGTTTCAGTCTCATCTGAAATAAATTTCTTCTCTCTCTCTCTCAACCTCCCTGCTCACTATTTCAGTTGTGGAAAGATGGGCTGGTTTGTTTTACTCCAGGTTCTACTATGATAGCTGCCTCTGTCCTGTCTTTGAAGCTTGAATATTGGTAACGTGCTTGTAGCAGAAAGGCTCCTGTATAAGCAAGACATTTAAAAGAACAGGAAGGGACAGAGCAGGTGTGACTGTCAGAAGTGAATAATTGTTTTTAGAATACAGTTAATGCCTTGAAACTGGGGGTTGAGAGGGTAAAGGGGAAAAGAACTGGGGTCCAGGTTAGGAATATGCTCAGTACCTGGCTGAAATCCCCGAAGTACAAGTTGCCTTCTGTGAAGTCTTTTCCCAGTGAAACGTTTAAGGTGACTTCTGCATTGTCATAGTGAGAGCTCAAATCCAGATCTTCGTGTAGCGAGTACTTGACAACAAATGCTTTATGGCTGTCCAGACACGCGCCTCCCAAGTCGGGATAAAGCAGTGCCGTTATGGGCTGCAGGTATTTTTCACGCAGGGGTGTGATGAAAGTTTCATCCATCCCAATCTCATTTAGCAAAACCTGTCTCAAAGAGAGGAGATGGGAACAGCTGACTTCTTCAGAGCCACTGCAGAACTGTCTCGTTCTCACCCAACCCTGCTGCTTGCTCAAAGAACTTTAGAGCAAAGGCTGCAGCTACAGGCAAGAGGAGGAGGATCCAAGGTGGAAAGTGATGGGGAAAAGACAAAGTAAGATCAAAAGCTAAATGTTCTTTAAAAACGGACTCCTTGATTTAAATGTGTATTGCTTAAATACAAGGTGCTCTTCGCTCTGAGATACCAACTGCCTTCCCTTTTCCTTGCATTCCCCTGTCCCTTTATCTGTGTAACACACATTCCTCCAACCCTTTCAAAAGGGGCTGTACGCAAACTGCGCTGTGCTCACATTACGGGCATTTTGGAAGGGAAAGGAGTGTGAAGCGAGGCGGTAAACAGAGTCTGCTTGTGAACGCTCCACCCTAAAGAAGCACAAGAGTTAGTGAGTCCTACCCCGTAGTTATTCATAGTGTTGGGCCTGCCTTTAGGCATGTCCGACTGCTCAAAGTGCTCCAGCTCATCCATAAAGGCTTGGCAGAATTCCTCTGTGAACACTGGAAGTCGATAGATCCTCTTATCTGTCAAGAGAAGGGAGACACCGTTTGCTGGGGAATATAACAGGCGAGACTGTTCTCGGCTGTCGTGCTGTCTAGCTGTCCTGTGCCGGTGTCGGTGAGAACGCAGGACCCACATGCTTCACTTCGTGCTCAGGCTGCTCAAAGGGCTGGAACCACTCCCCAGGATCAGCTCTGGGATGTATTTGTGGTTTTTCATGGTGGCCCCTGGTTGCCAGGCATCCCCATCCAGTCGGGAGATCTGGCACTGATTTAAATGCCTGCTGTAGGTGCCAAGGAAGTGTTCTGAGGAGGTCTAGAGGGCAGGCGGTGAATCAACGGCTCATCACAGGCAGCCTGAATACAGCCTCCTGGAAGAAGGAGACGCAAGGTCATCTAGGGGATGGGGGATTCACTCATCCAGCGCAAACCTTCTGGGAAGACCAGGCCTTCTGAGCTGCCTTTCAGGGTAGAGCCCTAAAGGTCTGTGTAAGGGGAGCTCAGTATCCAGGATACAGAAGCTGAGATAAAGACAGCATGAAAAGGCTGTGTGTCTGGAAATTGTGCCTTGCACAAATCCAGGAGCCCTGCACATACACAATATTTGTGTCTTCCTTTTTGTCTTGAGAAAAGGAGGCAACTTTGCAGCTTCCCCTCTCCATTTTGTCAGCCTTTCTGGTAGGGAGAGAGCTTCACAAATGCCTCCAGGGAAGCTTAAAACCCCGATCTCTTTTAAAAAGACTGAAATCTAGACTGAAACTATTTCAGCTCAGGCTAGCCAACAGAGGTTGTCTGAAACGGTAAAGCACTTGGGGAGGGAAAACCAAGCTCCCCGGGCTAACAGTGTTCCTTCAGCAAGCTCCCCCGTGAGGTTGCGGTACAACCAAAACCCCAGCCCTGCTGCAGCTAGAGCCTCTGATGAGACATCACCAGACTGGGACTGCAAAAGCAGAAAACAGGATCTCATCCAGAGCATAACTGCTGCACAATACTGCCTCTCCAGAGACTCTCGTCAAGCAGAAAATAACATCCTGTTTGTCTCAGCTGTGTATCAAATCTGAGCTATTAAAGACAGGGCTTGAAAACAGCTGTCATCACTGAAGTTGCAGTGTCACACGAGGAGATCTTTGTGGCTGATGTGTTGTTTTCTTTACCTGAGAAGGACTCGACGTAGCCCAGGAGGCCATGGAGATGAGCACCCGGCGATGTGCAGTATCTCACGATTTCTAGAAAGTCTGGTGCCAGGAATGAATCCTGGCATCAAGGGAAGGACGATAAAAATACACAGAAACACAATTAGCCTGCACATTCTTTTACAGCCCAAGAGGGAAATGGACTTCCAGGCAGCCACAGGAAAATATGTAGAGCCTAGGGAGCAAGGCTGATAGTCACATTTGGGCTCCTTCTGTGGCAGGAAACGCGGAATGTTACTGGTGTTTTTCTTGGTGGTTTAGATAAGTTGCTGCTTGCTCTAGTTTGTGGGTTTCCAAATATAACTGGCCAGATTTATCCTTAGCGTGATGGGAAAGAGCCTGGCTCACATTATGGAGCTTACCTAACAGGTAAGTGCAAAGTCTTTCCTAGCAGATTTAGCATCTTGTCATGGCCTCAGCACAACAGAGTGACTACGCTCTGCCGTAAGCACTTCCCCACAGATCATGACAGATGACAGCAGAACTCATTACTAAAGGATTGTGGAGTAGTGCGGACCTATTTGAGTGTTCCTGCTGAACTGCGGTGATTATCCAGCTGGGAAGTCTTGGGTCTGCCAACCACGAGGAAATTCAAAGCAGAGCAGCCCCATAACAACGAGGGCTACCCCGCATTTGCGGTGGGGTGTATACGCTATACACGCAAGCAGCCTGCTGCCCCCCTTCAGATGATTGTCACTAGTTACCCGTCAGTCTGTTAAGCCCATTAAAGGCTGACTTCTGCGGCTGTTCGTTAGCTTCACCGACCCGGTTTGCTGCAATGATGCTTTAGGTCTAAATTACTAATGGTATTCTGAGTCTGGTACCAGGTGCTGGTGCAGCTTCAATATAGCATGACCCTTACCTGGCTGTAAGCCAGGTGGAATCTTGCCTGGAGAATATGCTACACTAGGAGAGTTTTTAATTCAGTTTTAACATGCTATGCTTTGGTTTTCATGCAGTCCGGCTCCTGCACTGTGGGCAATCCTGAGAAGAGGGCTCCCTGCTGCAAAAATAAACTGTCAGGCAATTCCTTGCGTGCAAAACAGATTCCAAACAAACTGCCTACCTGCAGAATGTACACTTCTGGGTGTTTTCGTTTGTAGCACTCTGAGATGATAGCTTTGCGTTCCACGGACTGATGAATTAACTGTTTTCTTCTCTGCACTTCTGCCTCAATCTACAAGTAAACAACAGAGCATATTGTTAGAAAATCAAAAGGGATTAACTAAAACAATTCCAGGAATTTGCTCATTGTTTTAAACCAGTTACTTTTGTGCTGGGCGCCTCTGGGAGACAGTGCGTACGCCTTTGCTTTTCTGTGGTCAAGACAAGTCCAATAAATATCCAAAAAGCCAAATGCCTAAGAGGGATTTGAGACACGTTCTCATTATGGATGGCTTAAAAAATAACTGAAGTCTTTCCACGGATGACACGTCAAGTAGAGCTGCGAGGTTTCAGCCCTTTCAGGCATTCTGACGCCTCGTGAATCGCCGGCCTACGCTTAAAGAGTCTGGCTTACGTTCTGACAATATAAGCATTGTCCAAAACAAAGACATTTGCTGGGAGGGAGACAGGACTTGTCATGAAGGGATTACTGCTAAGTGTTGTGGGACAGGCTAATCTACCATTTCAGAGGAAACAGCTGTAGTAGCAGCTGATGCAGGCAGCTCTTCCTATTTAATAACCTCCCCATGAGATTAGCTTATAATATTCCTCAGCAAAAAAAGAAGGAGGGTGTGACTGGTACCCCCTGCTCCCAAGCCCTGGTAAGGTGGTTAGCATAACTAGCGCCATTTTAGAAGCCAAGCAGCCATTCTCTGTGACCGAGCGGGTCACATATGTGTTCCCTTTCCCTCGTTATCAGACCCTGAAGGTCCTGTGAACCAAGTAGACAAAGCAAAGAGATTTCTTCTTCCCCTCCCTAGAAGCCTCAAGATTCCTGGGCTCCAGGCTGATTACTCCCTTCCTCACTGGCCTTGAAGGCCCCAGGCCAGCCAGGTGCTGTTGATGACCCTGTCACAGAACAGGGAAGCATAACAGCACCCAGAGCACTGTGTATAAAATCAAGCAGTTACAAGCCCTAGGTGGGGAGTTTGGACTGGAATTGCTGCTGGACAGTGAGTGCTGTGACCAGGGATGTCTTCACCGTTGTCTGCTTCCTCCCAGTACTGAGTGAGTGACTTGTATTCTTTTCTATGATTTTTTGAGTCTAGATTATGATTGCTATGTTGATGCAGCTAACTCTGTGTTAAGCTCTGACCTGATCTGCAGAGGGTCCAGGCAATTAGAAATTACAAGTTAAGTTAGGATCTAGGTGATTAGAAATTCTAAGTTAAGTTAGGGTCTAGAAATTCTAAGTCAAGTTGTGTTATAAATTCTGTATTGTGGTGCTTATTGCGCTACATGGATTCTGCTTGTAGAAATCCTGTGCCATTCTCATTGTGAATTCTGTGCTATACTAATCACAATGTCCTGTTAAGAAAATACAGCTTTAATTGTAACTAGGATTTGGTGCTGGCATCCTCCTGCCAAGGATCCCTAGAAGAACCTGTCTGTCCCCTTAGCGCTGGGGTGAAACTGGAGCTGGCTGTGCCACAGATCTCCGTCCCTGGCCTGGAAAGACAGACAGATCCCTCCCTGGAAGAGTGCCCTGGGGGGAGTTCCTGCGAGGGGCCCAGGGCAGCGCTGCCTTCCCCGGCAGGCCTCCTGTGGGCTCCGAAGGATCCCTGGGAGATCCCATCACTCCTTAAAAGTCATCGACAAAAGGAGGGACGAGGGAAGGCAACCTGGAAGGCTGCTGGGAGCCGGCGGACTAAAACCAGTTAGGCCGCTTCCATAACGTGTGGAATTGCAGCATTTCCTTCCAGGCTGCCGCCAGGATGAGCGCACCCCTGATGGCACCCAGCCCCGGACCAAGGCGCCAGCAGGGAATTTTCCCCTCCGGTCTCTGCCCGGCACCGGGCCTGATCGGGAGAAGGCGCCGGGTGCCCCGAGGGGCCGCGGTGTCCCGGCCCGGCCGCGGGGCGCCCCCCCCGGGAGGCGGCGGCTCCCTGCGAGAAGCCCCGGTCCGCCCTGACAGGATTTTTCCCGGCGACGCCGCCCTCACCTCCCGCAGCGCGGCCCTGAACGCCTCCTCGCTCCGGCAGCCCCGCTCCCGCAGCGCCTGCAACACAGCCGGCCCGTCACCCCCGGCCCGGCCTCGGCCGCCGCCGCGACCNCGGGCGGCCGGCGGCCATGTTTCCCGCCGGCGGCGGGGCAGGGGCGGTGCCGGGCGCGGGTCCAGCCGCCAAAGGGCTCCGCCGCGCAGCGGAGCGCGCCGCTTCCGGCGCGAGCGAGGGCGCGTCGGCAAATTCCGGACGCGGGGGAAAACGAGGGGAGGCGAAACGTGCCCGTTTTCTCCCGTTTTATGCTGTTGGTTTTTTTGTTTTGGTTTTTTTTTTTGGTAATTTCCATGGCGTCACCACGGCCGGGACCCGCCGCGCTGCCGCGCCCCCGCCCCAATCCTTGGCAAGACCCAAGCCGCCCTTCCATCCCGTGGCCGACTCGGCGCTGAGGCGGGCAAGGAGCGCCCGCCCTCACCGCGCAGGGGGCGCCAGCTGTCGCCGAGGGGTGTTCGCAGACGGTCCCTGAGAGCCAGCGGCGGGGCCCGCCCGTCCGTCCGTCCCGCCCGTCCATCCGTCCGTCCGTCCCGCCCGGCGGGGCCAGCCCCGGGCCGGCCGATGCTGGCCATGGACTCGGCGCTGCAGGTGGCCGAGGAGGAGGTGGTGGCGGCCGAGTCGTGCGGCTCCAGCAGCAAGTTCGAGGACATCTACCGGCTGCTGGCCGAGGGCTGCTTCCCGCCCAGCTTCTGCTCCATCAAGAGGAAGAACCTCAAGCGTTACGCCCAGAAATTCGTCGTCGACGGTGGGGAANGGGGGGGCGGGCTGCGGCAAGCTGGGGTAGCAGCGGTGCCCGGCGGGGCGGGCCGCAGCTGGCCTCTGGTGACCGCAGCTCGGCCGAGGATTTCCCTCATCAGCTCTGGGTGCAGAAAAGGGCGTCCCTGGCTTTCTCTGGGGATGGTTCCAGTTCGGTGGCTTCCCCGGAGGCATTACGGAAGCTCCCGAAAGGCAACAGTCCCCCTTTGCTGTGTTTCGCCTGGTCTTCCTGCTGTAGAAAATTACCCTTTCACGGAGCAGCTGACAGGACCGTGAGGGTGTGTCGTTTTAGATGAACGTCTCGCGTTTGCAGGGGGCTGCCTCTACTACGTGGGACCCAAGAAGGAGGAAAAGCGCGAGGTGATTGTGGATCCTGAACGGAGGCGGCAAGTCTTTCTGGAAAGCCATTTCACCGAAATCGGGAACCATCTAGGCCAGAAAAAGACCGTGCACCGGATTCAGAGCCGGTACTACTGGCTGGGGATTGTGAAGGATGTTGTGGACTGGGTAAGTTGAGAGCATTGACCGTGTCAATGGCACGAGCATTTCCCAGGACATTCAGGCAGCAGTCCCAAGTGAGCAGCTAGAAGAGCCCCGATGCAGGGATGATGTCGTTTCTAGTGCCTGTTGCTTTGAAGCCACGCACTAAGTAACTCTGCAGGTGAAACTGTTGGAACGTCCCGAGACAGCTGGATAGATTGGATGTCTTTCCCCCGAGCGTCAGGAAACCTGTGCAGGTAGGCTTCCTCATGCAGGGCAGTTTTGGCCAGCGTGGGAAGGTGGGCTTGTTTCAGACGACTGTTGCTGGGTTTAGCTTTGAGCGGGCGAGACTCCTGCCAGAGCTGCCCACTTCCCTAAACTATTGTAACAGGAGGAGCTCAGTGTTTCCGCCGGCTCTCCTTGGCTACTTTGCCTCGCCTGTTTTACTGCCAAAAGTTCCCTGCAGCAGGGCTCTGCAACACTGTGGCTTGAAGATGTGTGGTTGCGTTGCGTGGTCTGAGCAGCCCGTGCTCCTCCAGCTCTGCCAGCATCCTAGGGCTGATGATTTTTCTAGCTGGCAGTAGAAGTTTAAAATACAGTAAACACTTGCCTAAAAACAGGGCGAGAAATGTCTTAGCTGTAGGCCACGTCGAGAAAATGGGTAATTGTGTCAGAGAAAGCTGTCAGGTGAGTTTTGTGAAAGGTGAGCCGTGTCAGCCTGTTGTGTTTTGTCCTTTTTGTTGGGTAGAAGGAAGCTGCTCAGACATGCTGTCCCTCTCGTCTCTTCATAACCTGTCCAGTCTGAATCTGACAGAATTCGTTCAGCATATTTTAAAGTCCTTCGATACGTCTTTCCCCTTTCCAGATCAAAATGTGTGAAACGTGCCAGAACGCAGAGCATAACAAGAATGTATTGCGGAAAGCAAGGCCTGTCAAAGTGGAATCACCCTGGGAAGTGCTGGGATTAGACATTCACGGTGAGTGAGTGTGGCTGACAGACAGGCTTTTCAAGGCTTCCACGCCAGCCGCCAGGAAGCGTGGCGAACTTACGGCCGTACGCGAGTGAAAGCTGCCTGCGTCTGCGGTGAGGAGGTGCCAAGGAGGCCGCAGCAGCCTACCGGGGTGCAGCCTGATCCCTGCGACTGGCTCGGCTCCCTCTCCACGCACAGTGGGAGTTGTGGGCATGTGTTACTTCCCAGAACTGAGACTGTGATGGGTGTATTTTTGCTGACAAAGGTGGTGGAAACGTACTGGCCAAATGACATTGCAGAAGAGAATCGTGGTCGTTTTCACAGTGATTGTTTTGCTGGGGCTGGGTTTCTAACTTTCCTCATTTGGGTAGTAGTATGGCATCACATGGATTTTTCTTGATGCTTGTTTATGCAGGACCTTTTCCTGAGACGAGCCAGAGCAATACACATGTCCTCATTGTGACCGACTACTTCACTAAGTGGGTTGAGGCTGTTCCTCTGCAGAAGAAAGATCCCTTGTCAGTGGCTAAAGCCCTAGCTACAGTTTTCTACAGGTGGGCTCTTCTGTTGTTGGTTACACCGTGCCTCTGCCGTAAAATGGGGTGCACTGGGATGTGTGTTGCCAAAAGTACTGTGGTTCCCCACGAGAGCAGGGACTCTCCCTTCTACAGGAGGAGCCTAGTGCCTCTCAGTTGCTCTTTACATAGTACTTGGGAAGAGCCTGTTCTCCTCTTGTTATCAGGGGAAGGGAGAAAGAGGCAGAGGTGGTTCTCCAGGTAGCTCCAAGGCCAACAGAACTGGCGCCCCAGTTCTTTGCAGAAGTTTTAAAACCATTCCCTGATCCCTCCTAGAAAGTGTTTATTTTGGACTGACATGGGACACGTCACCACGTGACATTGCCCTTGTGGAAGAACATGCGTGGCCAGTAGAGGTTTGCATTCAGAGCAAGAAACTTTGTTTCTTCCACTGCCTTATCACTCCAAAGCAAACAGGCTTGTCTGTTTTGGTACAGATGGCGCCAGCAGACCGCTCTCTGCTCTTGGGGAGGTGAGGTCACGCCAGCCTCTTCAGCACCGGCTCCACTGGAAGGCTTCTGTCCCTTTTGTATCCCGTTTCCCATGAGGGCTGAACTTCTCTGGGCCTGCCCTGCAGCTGATGGAGTAAAACCAGTTGTGTGTCCTCTTTTTTTTCAGGTTTGGAGCATCCAAGAACATTTACGCCAGTCAGACATGGGACTTCTGTGAGGAGGTAGGTCAGGTGCTGGACGGTGCAGGGAAAAGCAGCGTGATCTTGAGCAGGCTTTTTTGGGCAGCGAGTCCCAAAGGCAGAGCTGCAGCCTGCCATCTAGGAGGTGCAAGGAGCTGATGCTGCCTCCTCCCTGCCCCAGTCCTGTTGCCAGCAGTAGATTATTTGCCAGTGCCTTCACCCTGTCAGGAATTTAAAGTTGCGGTTCTGTGGTGCAAGTCCTCCAGCCACACTGCAGCTGCAAGGAAAGGTCCTGTGAGGTGATATGAGATTCCTGCCCTACCCTGGGATTAACCAAGCTTCCCAGTGCTGTACAAAGCCTCAAGCACAGGAACAGTCATTGCAAAACATTTTGTCAGGCTCTAACTTTTCTGGGGAGCTTTTTCTGCTGAGCGGCATCTCCTGGCAGGGGGATGGTGCCATCTCGTGCTGCGGAGGCTGCTAGCTGCTGTGGTTCAAACCTGCCTTGTTCTCCCGTGGGCATGACCCCCTGCCTTTGCAGGTCAGCCGGCATTTATGCGAGCGCTGGAACATCTCACAGATCCTCACCCCCGCAGACCCCGCAGACTGCGCGGGCCTGGACGACCGCGGCGCCGAGGTGCTCAAAGCCTCCATCTGCAACGTGGTGAACAAGAAGCCCAGTGAATGGGACGCCAACCTCGACCCTGTGCTCTTCGATTTCCGCACCTCAGTCAACTCCGTCACGAAGTACACCCCCTTCTTCCTCATGTTCAACAGATACGTGTGCCTGTCATCTGAGGTAACTTCTCGACAAAGGAGAGTCTTGGAGGAGGTTTGCCACTGGTGCAGCTACACAGTAACACCCAAATATCTGTACCTTGCAGGTGGATTTTGTCAAGGACTCTAAAGAGCAGGGGGCTAGCTCTGGTAAGGCAGACAGCCTCCCACCATTCACAGCTGCAGTTCAAGAGCAGCAGAACGCGGTGAAAGAAATTGTAAGTCTTACAGTGCCTTGAAATGATTTTGCAGCTAAGCTCCCCCCAGGGTCCCTTGCCCCAGGCTGTGCGAGAGCTGCACAGAAGGGGTTTGCCCGTACAAGGATCATGCCACAGCGTGCGCCTGCTCAGAGCGAGCCCCTGGCCCCATCTGTTCAGAAATGCCATCTTGCAGGGGTCCTTCGCCTGCGGGCTTTCTCCTGTCACCGAGCATAGCAGGTAGCTGATGGGCTTGAGCGTGGCAGGGGAGCCACGTGTCTGGCTGGGAAGGAGCGAGGCAGATGCCAGTTAAGCACTGCCCGAGACTCCACAATCCTGGCCTGAGAGGCAGACGCTGGCACCTTGAAGTGTGCCGAGGGCAGCAGAAGCAGAGCCGGCCCCTCTGAGCTGGCACTATTGGGTGCCAGGAGGAAGCTGGTGGTGTTGCTCAGAGCTGGGTGATGAAATACGAGGGACTGGCTTACCCCATCAAGGCTAATGAGAGCTGTGTTCCAGCCTGCCCAGCATGCTGCCTTGTAATCTGCATCTCAAATCAGCCAGGGGAGTCTGTCCTTAGGCAGGGACAAAGAGCCTTTAGGGCCACGCTGTATAATTAAGAATGTTAAAAGTAACCCTGCCCCAAAATGGGAGGAGAGAGACCGAGGAAGCTGGGGCTGTCATGAAGACTAGTGGCCCAGTGGGCAGAGAGCTGGGTTTAGGGAGCAAGGTCAGTGTTCAGCTCCTGACTGTCTTTTATGTGCTGGGTAACTGTGACCTTGGGCAACTCATTTTGTCTCCGTCTCTTGGTTTCCTGACTTGAAAAATGACCTCGGTGTCCCCTGTAAAGTGCTGGGCAATCTTTGTGCCAAAAAATAATAGATAAGGCACAAGTGCTTTGTTTGCTCAGTCATTTCTTAGACAGGGTTACGTGGTCCTCCCTGGTTCCAGCTGGACTGTGATTCTTCTTGCCAGGGAATAGCAGCAGTAAAATGGGACAGTAGGGAGGAGGCCTGGGAGCTGCACATGTGGGATCTAGTCCCAACTGATCCCTTTGGCAGCTCAGCCTCACTAGCTCAGATTCCCCTTGTGAAATGGAGATGCACATCCTGGCACGGGACAGCAAGAGCTCCGTCTAGGTTAAATGCCGAAGCATCCTGCCCTGTCCGTAAGGGCACTTCTGGTGTCCAGGTCGCTGGCGCTTGCCTGCAGATGGGCCAGGATTGGGGCTGTAATTAACAGGAGGTGATAAAAGCTCCCTTTGCCTCTGCGTTACACCAGCCTAGATCCCTTTCTGCCCTCTACTGACGGAGAACTAACAGCTCCTCTGAGCGCTGCCACGAAATCACAATTTCTTAAACGTAAGTTCTCCTGCTATTTCGGGGTTGGTGAGAATAAGGCTGGAAAGACCTTGCTTAGTTCCTCCCTTGCGCCAGGGTGCAGCCAGCTGTGCCGGCGCAGCCTTGGCTTGCCAAGCTGAGCTCTGCACGCTGCAGCGCCGAGGCTCGCTTGCCGAGCTCGCGCGAGACGGAGGCGAGTTGATTTTTAAGCGGCGTCTCAAGGCCCGACCCAAGCAGTCTGCTTTACAGGTGATCGCCAACATGAGCGCAGCCTACAAGCGGGAGCGGAAGAGTGTGAAAAGGAAAAGCCGGGGTCTGCCCTCTCTTGCTTTCAAAGTGGAAGACAACGTGTTTGGGAGCAACGCTGCCAGCTCCCTGAAGAAGCTGAAGAAGGGCCAGTTTGTGTCGTTTCAGATCGAGACGGTCCTGCCACCTGAGCAGAGTTTGTCCGGCGTGAAGAAAACCAGTTAGCCTCAGGGGCTTTTCTGGGGGTCCCGCGGGGCCAGGGACAGTAGCATGAACTGTCCCTGAGGTTTGTGGCCCAGCTGCATGGGAGTCCAGGGCGCAGACGTGCCTGCTCTGTCCTGGGGAGAAAGGAAGGGGACGGTTCAGCCCAGGGTGTCCGTTCAGTCCCTTCCCGTTCCAGATTTGCCCTTGGACCATCCCTCCGACCGAGGGAAGTGGCACCATCCTCACGAGAGACTCGGTCTTGCCAAAAAAAGCTCCACCTTGACTATGGTGTGGAAACTGCCCCTTTGGGAGTAATTGCATCAAAGCCCGGGCAGTGATCCGTGTGCCGATGAGAACCAGAAACTACACCCGGCTTAGCCATGTTGCCGTTTGTTTCCTACTGCTTAAAACCGTCGTCCCCACTGCCCGCCTGAACTGGGAAGAGTCATGCCAGGTCTGACTGCATTCCCGGTAGACATGGGAATGGTGTGAAGTGAGCTTTTTTTTTTTTTTTTTTAGTTTTAAGCACTAATTAGCAGAAATAAAACTGATAAGAGAACGTGATGTTTTTATTTTTTTTTTGTTATCCAGGCAGAGAAAAATGAATTTTTCCTTTGTAACATCACAGTTCTATTCTCTCCAGAAATGGAGCGAACTCCAGGAATCCTGTAGTCTGTTCCTACGCTGGCAAGGGTTATAGGGGTGTTTTTAAGTCCAGCACTTCAAAAATGTAGGGAAACTTAGCCGTAGTGACACCGACCAGCCCCTCCATCACCTGTATAGCCCAGCTGGGTACACAGATGCTGGCCAGGGAAGAGCCTGAGCACTGCCATCCCTTCGGAGCTGGCGTGGGGACGTGGATGGGAAAAAATCGTTTATAAGCTGGATTTCTTAGAACGGGATTCCTCTCTGCATTGAGGGTTAATTTAAAACCCTGTTGAGCCCCTGTTTAGGGGTTAATTTTAAGACGACATTGATCCCTCATCCTGGTTGTTTTTAAAGCCGGCTCGTGTATTGTATTTTCCCCCTCTGCTGCAGAAGTTGAATAAAAATCAGTAAAAGGAGAAAAAAATTCAATTTTTTTTTAATTTTTTTTTTTTTAATTCCAACTTTCTAGGGCGGGGAGAGCCCTGGGGCTGCCCTCGCCCCGCGTCGGGGCAGGGTTTAGGCAGGGCGGTAGCGGGGTGCCGGCTGTCCGCCCGTCCGTCCGTCCGTGGGGCCCGATCCCCGGCTCCCGCTGCCGCCCGGCCCGGTTAAACGGCGGGCGGGGCCGGGACCGCGCCGCAGCGAGGGGGCGTGGTGGGGAGGGGGCGTGGCTATCGCGGAAGCCACGCCTCCTGCCGACCTTGTTCCCGGGACGCGGCGCCGCCGCCGGGTCGGGCCGGGAGGGACCGGGCTGCTCCCCCGCCGCTGCCGCCGGTAAGGCCCCGTCCGGGCGGGTCGGGTCGGGACTGCGTTGCCCTTGCCCTGCAGAGGGGGAAACCGTGTGTTTCCCGCCCCCACGCCGCCCACCCTGGCTATGGCGGGCACGGCCCTTCCCGGGCGTCTCCCCCGGGAGGAGCATCTCGGACGGGGGAGGCAGGGAGGAGGCTGGGGACCTTCGGCATCTCCAGCTTGGTAGCTGGGGACACCTTTGCGGGTGGCAGGGAGCTGCGGTGGCCTCCTCCTCCTCCTATCCTTCCTCCTCCTCCTCCTCCTCCTCCTCCACCGGGCCGGATCCGCGCAGCTTTGCAGCGGATGGCAGCAGCGAGCACCCTGGGAAGCGTGTCCAGCTCCTCCCTGACACTGCTCTTCTGGTTTGCCTCCATCCCTCCTTCCCCACCCATCCCACAAACCCCCGTTCTTCCCCAGATTGCAGCCTCTGCCCCCTTTCCCTCCACTTTTTAGCGTTTTACCCCACCTGCCCAACCACCGAGCCGCTCTCGGCCAAGGGTGCTGCTTGGCTGGGGCCGAGGGCTGCCCTTTTCCCTGGGGTTTGCCTTCGGGTGGCTGCGGAGGCGGCTGCGGTCGTGCAGGCCAGAGCGTGGCCAACGCAAGGCATCCTTTGTGCCGTGCCTTCCGCGCCACGCACCGTCACGAGCTGCTTGGCCAGCACAAATCTGAGGATCGGGTACCTCCCTCGTGCCGGTGCGCGGCACCTCCGGGCACGGTGCAGGAGCAGGTGAGCAGCTTGCTCGGTTTAAAAGAAGTTGAGCTTTTCACCTTTTTCTGTGTCAATTCAGGTCCAGCCCCACCATCGCTGCCGCCGGTCAGACCCATGGGAGACAGCGAAGGTGGTGTCCCGCCCTGGAGCTTCCCCTCTCCCATGGGACGAGGCTGTGGATTTCCAACCCCCTTTTAATTTCATCTTGGGATTTTTGTTGTGTCGCTGAATTGCGCAGTGGGTTCAGTGTGTTACTCCAAATTAATATTCAAGGGGGTTGAGGACAGCAAGGTGTGACAGGCTGCTGTTCCTATAATTTATTCTTTTTTTGATGAAGGGGATCCGTTATAAAGCCAAGCTGCTCTCCCTTCTGCTTTCATGTGGTTCTGATTGAGTGCTCAGTTTCAGCTTTGTCCTGGGAAAGGTGGGGAGGGACTCTCGGATCACAAGTGTCCACATTTAACACCTGCATGTCTCCGTAGAGCAGGACAAAATGGGCTGCGCAGATGTCCCAGCATCGCCCAGCTGCTGGGGACCTCGTGGCCCCACAGCCACCACAGCAAGCAGGAATGAAGTTTCCCACAGAGACGGGCAGATTTCTGCTGTGGGATTCAGGATGGGTGCAGGCTTCTGGGAGGGAAGTTTGTCTTCATTTGTGCTTCTCCTTTTACGAAATATCTTGGAGGCTGTGCAGCAGGGGAGGGGAGGAAGGGGTAGATAGCGGTGTCTGGGGTCAGGACGGGCTGGTGAGGAGCTGGCACGGTTGTCCCCCATCCTGCTTCCCTTTCCCCCCCACCTCCCCGGGATGAATAACAACCCCATCCCCTTCTTCTCACCCCGCAGCAGAGGCCGACATGAGCATGTCCTCCCCATGCTAGGGCTGCCCCCACCGCCTCGGTGACGCCCCCAGCCTGGTGGCGAGGATGCGCGCCTGGAAGGCGGTGGCCAGCACGCTGGCGCTCAGCGGGGCTGATGTGGTGGTCACCACACTGCTCTACGCCCACGGCCGGGGTGGCCGGGATGTCCTGCAGGACCTGCGGCACTTCAACATCTTTAACTCGCTGCTGGACATCTGGGGGGGCTGCCTCTACCGCAGCTGTGTGCTGCTGGGGGCCGCCATCGGGGTGGCCACCAACACAGCCTACGGCCCCCGGCGCCTCAGGGCATCGCGGACCTTCATCGCTGTTGTCTGCCTCCTCATGGGCATCTACATGATGGTGAAGCTGCTGCTCTACTCGGAGGTGCGGAGGACCATCAGGGACCCCTGGTTCTGGGGGCTCTTTGCCTGGACCTATGTGGCGCTGGCGGCCACCTTTGGGCTGTGGCAGCTGCTGGCCTGTGTCACCTCCTCCCGCGAGGCGCTGGGGCCCAGCTCCGAGTCCCGCGCCGAGGCAGAGGAGAGCTGTGACGGCAGTGCCCCGCGGGACAAACGGGAGGAGGCAGCGGGTCCCACCATCCATAAGCTGCTGTCCTACACCAAGCCAGACGCCTTCTTCCTGGGCATCGCCTCCTTCTTTCTCCTCGTGGCTGCGCTGGGTGAGTGAAGGGAGCGGGGGGCCCGGAGTATGCTCCCATCCTTTCTGGGAGGGAAAGAGACATGGTGGGGGGGACTTGGCAGCACCCTAGGCTTGCTTTTTTGGGTGTGCTGGGTGGCATGTCCTGCACGGGCTAGGTGAAAAATGATATGGCGCCAAAAAAATGCAATAGGGGATAAAATACACTGGGAAACGAAACATCTCTGTGTGTCACTAGGGGCTGTGCCTCCCGAGACATCTCATGCAATGGCCAAGTATCTCCATGGTGGGGACGGGGTTGTCCACAGTTGGAAACACAAGTCCTGTGCCGATCCTGTGCAGTGGGGCTGAAACCCCATTTCCTGTGCTTGTCTGGCAGGAGAGACCTTCTTGCCCTACTACACGGGGCTGGCCATCGACGGCATCGTGGTGCAGAAGAGCATGGACCGCTTCTCCACGGCAGTGCTGGTCATGTCGCTGCTCGCCATAGGAAGGTAATTGCAGGGGCTGGTTTTGGCCCTGACGAAGAGGAGTTTGGGAAACTGCGGGAGCTCACGGTGGCAGTGGTGGGCACGGGCTGTCTCACCTGCAGCCTCTCCACTGGGTCCCTGCCAGACCCCAGGGATGTGCTTTGATTTCTCTGTGCCATCACGGTGCAGAGAGGCTGTGGTGGCCATCATGAGGCCATTGCATAGCCCTCCGCATCCATCTGCTGGTGATGGGGGAGCGGGAGCAGACACAGGGGGCAGGCTCCCCGGGGAATGCTGGTGCTGCTTGTCCCAAAGCTTGTCACTACTGGGGTTAGAACCAGCCGTCCCTGTGCTGGTAGCGCCCAGAGGAGGTGTGGGCTGGATTAGCCATCGCTTCCCAGGGCGGAAAGTGGTACCAGCGCAGCATTGCTCAAGCTCTTGGCCCGGGCATCGGGGTGTTTGTGTTGCTGAGGAGTGGGTTTCATGTCCATTGGTCTATAACGTTTCTTATCTGCAATTAGCTCATTTGCCGCAGGTATCCGGGGTGGCGTTTTTACGCTCATATTTGCAAGACTGAACATTCGCCTTCGCAACTGCCTCTTCAGGTCGCTGGTGTCTCAGGAGATGAGTTTCTTTGATGAGAATCGCACAGGTTGGTTCCTCTTTCCCCTGGATTTGCTCTAACTCCTCTATCCCGTCCTGGTATTTTTTAGCCCTTGGTTTGCCCTACCAGCACATAGCAGACTGGGGGCAGCTCGAGACGGCACCCAAATGCTCTTGTACAGAAAGGGCGGCAGAAAGCTCTTCCCTGTCGGGTGCCTCCCACCACAGGGCTGGGACAGGATTGCCCAGCACCCTGGGGATGTCCCATTGCCACTGATCAGCCTGACATCCAGCAGCCCCGAGACTGACGTGTTCATCTCTGGTCATCCCCAAAACACCTGCTTTCCTCCTCCCATACCTTTCGTCATTGCCTGCTGGTCAGCCGCTCTCCTGCTCCGCTCTGGGCATGGGAAACCTCAGATGCGTGAAGCTTGCTGGGCATGCTTGTGGCTTTCCCTGCTTGCCATTCAGTCCTGTCCTGCTCCGTGCCGCTCTGGTGTGGTCCCAGCCCGCTGTAACTTTTCCCACATTTAATTTCTTCTCAGTAATATTTTTAGTTTTGAGGCTGTTGCCATATTTAGCGATTGCTGCATGGTGCCCTGGCAGCTGAGGACACCGGAGATGTTATTGTAAGTGGGATATGGGTAACCCTGGACTAACACTTACACAAAAGAACGGTAGTTCAGTGGGACTCAAACATGGGCCAAGTATTTAGGAATTCAAGGTGATGTTTGCTGGCTGTAACGTTCAGTTCCACCGAAGGACACCACAGGAGCTTTGTCCCTTGGTAGCTAGTCCCACATCCTCAGGGTCACTTGGGTTGGCTCCAGGCTGCAGGGCACACAGCTAAACTCAGACAGCCCTCTTCTCGTGCTCTTCGTGCTCCTCCGCAGGGCGTGCTTTGCCTGGCTCCAGCTGGACCTGCCAGGATGGCAGGGAGAGGTACCAGCAGTCCCTGGCAAGCTCCTGGAGGGCTCTTGGCATCATTTAGAAATGAACTCGGGGTTGGGTTGACAGCTTTCATACCTCCATGCCTGCTGCCCATCTGCATGCCCACAGGGTGCCCTCTGGTGTTGGGTGCTGCCGCAGTCCCTTTTGCTGTCCTGCAGCCATCCTTGGTGACCCAGGGATGTAGCTCATGCCTTCAGATGCATTTCATGTCCCTCATGCATGCAGCGATTCAAGCTCCTCTGTTTTGCTTCGCATCCACAGTGGTGGAGAGTCATCCCCCCTTCCATGCTGCTGTTCAGACCCCCAGCGAGGCATGGGTTGAAAGGGGAGCTCTGTCTGGCTCCTGGCAGGGGACAGGGGATGTGGCTAGGCAGTGACCTGCTGTGGTGACGCGTCCTCACTTTCCCCTTCCCCAACCCCTCATTGCTGCAGGGGATGTCATCTCCCGCCTGACATCGGACACGACCATCGTGAGCGACCTGGTCTCCCAGAACATCAACATCTTCCTGCGCAACGTGGTGAAGGCCACGGGGGTGATCTTCTTCATGTTCAGCCTCTCCTGGAAGCTCTCACTCGTCACTTTCATGGGCTTCCCCATCATCATGCTGGTGTCCGATGTCTATGGGAAGTACTACAAGGTAGGCAGGAGAAGCTGGCGTGGCCATGGTGTGCCACAATGCTGGGCTGTTCCCCTCGTGAAGCCATCGTGGAGATTGTGGGTGGCCTTGGAGCTGGTGGGACTGCTGCTCGGGTGCTTTGCTGCCGGCAGTGGGGGCAGGAAGGCAGCACTGAACCTGTATGGGCAGACAAGTATAGCCCTGGCTCTTACCTTGCTTCATGCTCAGGAGTGGAAGCATCTCAGGTCTGACAAGAGAGGTGGCTTGGCCACAGGATGTCGCGTATGTGCCTGCCTGTCTTCGCGCAATCTTTTCTTTCCCTTTGGAGTGACTCAGGTGGGGGTTAAACCCAGTGCTGAGCTTCCTCCCTCTGCTCTGGCTAGCGTGGGCCAAGAGCCATATCCTGTGGCTAACACCATGTCTGATGGACCATGTGAGTCCTGCACTGCTGACCCCCGTGTCAGTTATTGGGGCTTTCCACTGTGCTGGGGACACAGCGTGCATAGGTACTGCCAAAGCAGGGACCTTGGGTGCTGCCTCCCCTGGCCATGGCTCCTCCTGCGGGTCAGGCACTCATGGGAGGAGTGGAGCTGCCCGTGGTCTCCAGACCTGTCCCTGACTTGGGAACTCCTGGAAGGGCTCCTGGGCCAGGCTGACCCTGTCCCATCAGGGCACTGGGAGCAGCAGCTCTGCTGCAGGCTTCCCAAGTGGCCCTGGGCATGGCACTTCACCTCCTGTAGCCCAGGTCCCTCCTCGGGGACAGCACAATGAATCCATTCCCCTCCTGGAACAGTGCCCCAGGCTATCCTGAGGTATGGGATATATCCCAGTGCTCAGCCTTGTTGCCCATGGCCTTGGAAAATGTCACTATGCCTTCTTTTCCCAAGCCCAGCAGAGCCTGGGGCATGTGGGGAGAGGTGCCACAGGCAGCCCAACGCCCGCTGAGCCCCCTTTGTCTCCCCCCACTCCCTGCAGAAGCTCTCCAAGGATGTGCAGAACGCCCTGGCCAAGGCCAACAACACCGCCGAGGAGACCATCTCCGCCATGAAGACTGTCCGCAGTTTTGCCAACGAGGAGGCGGAGGCGAACGTGTACTGGCAGAAGCTGCAGCAGGTGTACAAACTCAACAAGCGGGAGGCCATGGCTTACACCTACTACGTCTGGTCCAGCGGGGTAGGTGGCCGGCGCTGAGGCTTCTGCATGCAGGGCTGGGGATGGGCAGGGGATGTTCCTTCGGATCCCGAAACACGCATGGCATGATGTGTGTGTGTCTCCCTCGCTTCCAGGGAGCCTTGCGGGGCCAGACCATCTTTGACGTCCGCTGCCCGTAATCCCCTGTCTCTTAATTATTTTTTTTTTTACTCATCAAAAAATATATTCCGTTCCCCCTTAGGGCAGCACTGCATCGTGCCATTGAACAGTCTGTTTTCTCTTGCAAATAAGAATATAATTGATAACTGCTCAAGGTCGTGGAAAACCCTGTGTTTCTGTTGCTGCATTGCGTGCCTGTGCCAGCTCATCGCCGGGGCTCCGGCTGGGAAGCAGCCACGGCGTTGGTTGAGCTTCTGCTCAGAAACGGAGATTTTCTGCGTGTGGGTGGTAGCAGGGGGAGGCTGCTGGGGTTTGGGGTTTTTTTTTTTCTTTTGGTTGGTTGGGCTTTTTGGTTTGTGGGTGTTGTTTTGGTGTTTTTTGGTGTGGTTTTTTTTTTTTTTCCAAAATGCTTTTTCATCATTCAAGACCAGATGATTTGCGACTTCTCCTGCCTCAGCTGATAACTAAGGCTGTGCAAAACCTTTACATGAGGGTGGCGTTATCTCTGCACACTCAAGGATCTAAGTAGCCTCTGGTGAAGGGTCTGTGAGTTATGGTGCACTCATGCAGCTGTGGGAGGCTTTATGGCTTCCCAAGTCTAGAAGCAAAATCGGAGCATTTTTAGCATCATTCCTGATCTCCAAGGTGAAGCCGGAGCGTGAACTGGGTCAGCACAGACCCTGCTGAGTCAAAGGCAGCAAAAACCCTCAAAAACTGCTCCTGTGGGGCTCACACAGAAAGAAGCTGATGGATTTAGCACAGCCCTGGTAGAGTCTTTCTCAGAGGGAACACAGGATCTTAAGGTCAGATTGTGGCAGAGCGATAGAGGAGGAATTTTTTTCCCCAGTATTTTTGTC
>VZTL01075044.1:195713-217906 GCA_013400535.1 Scopus umbretta
CCCCCCCCCCCCCCCCCCCCGAATAGGCTGCAAGCTGCTGCGTTGGCAGCACATTAGCAAGATGGGATTGTGGGTGGGATGGTAGAGCCCACCCAGGGCTGTCTCCCCCTTGCAAGGGTATAAGCTTGGCTAATTGAGGCAGAAACGATCAAGTTGAGGTTTCCTTGCAGCCAAGCGTGGTTTCAGTGGCACTTCGTCCTTTCCACAGCAGCAGAGCAGAGCTGGAGGCAGCGTGCCCAGCTCTCACCGTCTGTTCAGATGACCGCAGGCTCTAGTGGTATTTCCAGGCTGTGGTTTTGGTGTGTGTTTGGTTTGGTTTGGGTTTTTTATTTCCCTCCTGATGGGAGGAGCAGTTGCAGTACAAGCTGTTCTGCAGTTCTGGGTTTAATATTGAAAAGAGCCAACGTGACTGGGGGTTTATTCCAGCGAAGCCAGTGTCGGTGTGCAGCAGCTGTAGTTTGGAAAGCACAATGATAAATCCACTAGGACCGTATTCCGGCACGGAACAGCCGTATCAGCTGCCAAACAGTTGTCTAGAAAGGTCCAGCCTGAAGCTGCTCTGCATTTGAGACGCGTGTGTTAGGGAACGAGTCGGCTGCCCTCGGGACCTTGTGTGATGCGCTGCCGTATGTGGACTCTGTTTAACCATTGGGCTGAGGAGCTGCTGGTCTTGAGCAAAGAGAGATAGATGGAGGATTCTGGTAGAAGTTTGGGTCATGTATCTCCTGGTGTACATCTTCTCTTCCCAATCCATCTGTTTCCTTCTTCTGCCCCCCTCTGGGTCTACCCATGCACAAACCCCTTTAGATGCCCTTTCCCTGGATATGTCTATATATCCCCTCTGTACGCTGCACGGGGGGGAAAGCTTTCTTTTTCTGTATCTGATGAATGTAGCTAGTGTCAGATGATAGACTTGGAAATGCTTCAACCATTCTCCTTACAAGTCTCACAGGTTGCCTTTTCTGTCGCATGGGAGGGTCTCACCATTGCCTCTTCCCTTCCAGTCCGTCGGCTCCGTCTACAGCGGCCTGATGCAGGGAGTGGGAGCTGCTGAGAAGGTGTTCGAGTTCATTGACCGCAAACCAACGATGGTGAACGATGGGTCCTTGGCCCCAGACCATGTGGACGGGAAGGTGGAGTTCAGAAATGTGACCTTTTCCTACCGTACTCGCTCTGCAACGCAGGTCCTCCAGGTGAGCCCCACGGGCACAGAGCAGCATCATGTGCTGCTTCTCCATCGCAACAATAACCGATCCCCAGCCCACAGAAAATGTCAGCTGCCCTTTTGGAGAAGCGTAAAGACAGGCTCAATGGCAGGCTGGAAAACAGATTATAAGGAACAGCAGGTGTTTAGGGCTGGCCTTCCTTACAAGGAATGAGATTTATTAATAAAAGCCTTGTTCCCCGCTCAGGCATTAAACATGTCAGCATGGTACAGGGCTTTGTGCCAAGCTGTCTCAGACTGTTTCCATGGGAGAGGGACTGGGGTCATGGGGCAGGAGAAGGTGGCAAAAAGATTAGTTTGTTTTGCAGTTTTTGGAGGTCCTGCTACATCAGCAGGCAAATTTGAAGCCGTTTTGGAGGCTTCTTGCTTCCTCAGAACCAGGAGAGATGGCTGATGTGGCACATCACCAAGGTGGAGGGTCACCATGGCTGGATTTTGGCTACCTTTCTTGCATAGTGCCTGAGCCACTGCCCCGGGACCCTGGGAAAAGCCAGGACCTGAGCGTGCTCTCCTGTTCATGTTGCAGAATGTGTCCTTCACCCTGCACCCTGGCAAAGTGACGGCACTGGTGGGTCCTTCAGGGAGCGGGAAGAGCTCCTGTGTCAACATCCTGGAGAACTTCTACCCTCTGCAAGATGGGCAGGTGCTGCTGGACGGGCATCCCATTAACATGTACGATCACAAGTACCTGCACTCAGTGGTACGAGCGACTGATACGTGTATTCTAGCTATCGCCTGCTGTGATCAGAGGGGATGGATGGTAGTGCTGCATGTTGCTTTGGATTTGATCTGGCAACTTCTGAAATGTCCACAAAGCTGGAGGCTGGACGTGGTCCAGGAAATGAATTCAGATAATTTGTGGGGGTGGAAGGGAAAGGGATGGAGAGTGGTTTCATGGGGAGGGGGAATTCTTCCAAAAACAGAACAAGAAACATGTTTTGTTTTGTATTTTTTTGGCCAACACAGCAGAAATATGTTTTTGGTTGTTGGATCAATTGTTGTCTAAACTAGGTTTGGAAAAAAAGTGGTTTGCATTCCTCCAGCAGTTTTTACCTTAAGATCTTAAAGTAATTCTCAGCTAATGGGGAGTTAAACCTCTCGGGATCCTGGCAGCAGTTGGAGCACCAGAGGGGCTGGGTGGTTTGCCTAGGAGAGGGGCCCGGACCCCTCAGCTCTCGTCTGTGTGTCAGCACAGATCAGCCTTCATCTCCTCTGCAAGTAACTGCCTTCTTTGTTTGCCCCTAGAGCGAATGGCCTCACCAGTCAGCAGGAAAACCTGAAAACAATTGATCAGAGGCAGGCTGGAAAGCCAAAGTCAGTGTGACTAATTTACATTCCCTGCCCGTACTGAGTGAAAATTAAAAGACAAGCAAGCCTTTCAGTTTAGAAAGCCTGGTGTGGTGTTAGGAGCATGAAGAGAAGTCAATTAAAATATGACCGTGTCCTGCTGGCTCTCTTCATGCCCAGTTCTGAGCAATAATTTGGACGGTTCCATTTATTTCAATATTGAGTGTTTGACAGAGCAGGCTGAATGTGAGAGTGAGCAGCAACAGCTGTAAGGTAGGACAGGGAGGCTGTTGCTAAGCAATTAAGGAATTGCAGCAGCTATGTCTGTAACTTGCTAATTTTGGATTAAAAGATGCAGGAAGGTTCGTTCACGTGGCCCAAGCGTGATTACTGGCCTTGAATGGAAAATCAGCAAGACCTTGGGAGAGGATCTCTCCAGCCTGTCTTGTCCCAGCAACTGGTTTGCTGTACTGGGAAAAGCAAACAGTGATGGGAATGACAGGTGTGGAGCAAAAACGCAGCAGGGTCTTGAAGGGGGAAGCCCATCCCAGATGCCAAAGTACCAGCATCGGTTTTCTTTCCTGCAAAATGGCTTCCCAGTGGACGACGCAAACAGGGCTGGGGCTGCCTCTGGGCACCCCGTCGTTAGCGTCTTCACTGGAACCTCACATTGAGGCATTTCTCTATCTTGGTTTAATGGTGAGGCTCTGCCCCCGCTTGAGTCCTTACCAAGCAGGAACAAATGCCGATGATCCGAGACACCGGCTGGCGCGTCTTCTGCTCCCAACCATCTGCTCTTCCCTTCCTTTGTGCAGATCTCCCTGGTGAGTCAAGAGCCGGTGCTGTTCGCCCGCTCTATTGCAGATAATATTTCTTACGGCTTAACTTCAGCTTCCTTCGAGTCGGTTGTTCAGGCTGCCCAGAAGGCCAACGCGCACACCTTCATCACGGAGTTACAAGATGGCTACCACACAGGTACCAAAATCCCTCTGTTTGCACTTGAAAGTGTTTTGTTCCTAGGGAAGGCAGGATCTCTCCCCTCAGGTGGGAAGTCAGTCAGGTCATGACGGACATGTGTCCATGGCAGCTCAGAGGCACTGTAGAGGTGGTTACGTGGGGAGGTGCAGCACCCTGGCTGCCTTTTGGGGTGACTGAGCTGTTGCAGGATTTCCGAGCCCGTACTGGGAGAGCGTTTCTGCTGCTGCTCTGTGGCAGTGGGGTGAGTGTCCCCCATCCCATCCGGGCCAGTGTGGCTCCTGGTGCCTAGCAATGTTATGGAGATGTGGCACTGTCAGTCTCGCTGTTTTTCAGTGGACTGATCGGGAGAAAAGCCCAGAACCCAAGCAGTCGGCTGCGAATGTCCCCGTCTGCATAGGAAGAAAATAAACCTGCAATAAATGCATAGTAATAAAAGATGATGTGTTTGTGACAGTGGGACTCTGTGAAGAGGCAGGTCCGACTGATGATGGTTTGTGTTTATGGGAGCCAGCAGAGAGGTCCCAGTTTTTCCTCACTGCTGCCTCGGTTGCACACCCTCCAGAGCCTGGCTTGCAGGGAGAGATGGCAGCGACGCAGCTGCATGGGCCAGGGCAGGAGGCGGGCTCAGGGTTTGGATGATCTCCCGGGCTCAGGGACTTCTCTGTGTTGTCTCCATGAGCATCAGTGCCTCAGACCTTGGGACCACAGTGGAGAACTTGCTGCTGGAGGGAAGGACTGCAGCTTTGAGGATGTTGAACTTGTTTAAACCTGCTCTGCCAAGTGAGCAGAAGCAGAAGTGTTTACCTTGTCTTTGCTTCAGACCATGCCACTGTCCTGGTGCTGCTGGCTGGGAGCTGAACTTGAAGGCAGCTCTTGATTTTTATTTGGCCCCTTTCCTTTCTCTCTTGACCCAACAGAGGCAGGTGAAAAAGGAGCCCAGCTGTCAGGTGGCCAGAAGCAGAGAGTGGCAATTGCCAGGGCCTTGATCCGAACCCCTCCCATCCTAATCCTGGATGAAGCCACGAGTGCACTGGATGCGGAGAGTGAACATGCGGTGAGTGGGTGACTTGCATGTTTGGGCCAAAGAGGCAGTCTGGGTTTGGAGGAAAGACTGTAGTTCCAATTTCCAGCCTCTGGACAAGCTTAGTCTTGACATGGTGCAATCAGAGGTTTGGG
This sequence comes from Scopus umbretta, assembly GCA_013400535.1. Lineage (NCBI taxonomy): Eukaryota > Metazoa > Chordata > Aves > Pelecaniformes > Scopidae > Scopus > Scopus umbretta. The sequence continues at coordinate 200,380 of VZTL01075044.1, forward strand.
TAAGACGCTAATTCTTGAGCAGGAATTTTCTTCCAACACTGCTGTAGCCACCACAAAGGGAATAATCCTGTGCTCACAGCAGCCAGCGCCTGACAAACCTGATGAGATGGGGGTCTCTGCCGATTTTTGAAATGTGAAAAGTGTTAATTAGCATACAGCAGCACTGTGCAGCCTTTTAGGACAGGATACGGAGGAAGACCCGAAAAAATGGTACTGCAGCAGGCAGAGTAGGTCTGCCCGAGCTAAAATCCCAGCTGAGGTGCCAAAGAAACCATGCTGGCAGGAAAGGCCCTGAGCTTTCTGTGAATTGAGCTGGGTTTACCTGGCGGGGATGTGATGACCAAACTGCTCTGTCAGTGGCAATTTGGTCTCACTGGTTTAATGACGTGAGGGAAAGTTAGCTCAAGGTTGAGGTGCGAGGACACGTCTCCTGGTCCTGGAGAATGAGCGCTGGCTGGTCCATGGTGTGGGGCAGCGCAAGCATCTGACCTTGGGGCAGCTTCGGGGGCTTGCAGGTCCTCAGCCATGCGCATGGCATCTGATGCCAGCCAGAGGCTGGTTTTGGCTAGCCAGGGGTGTCAGTGTGACGTGTTGGCCTGGTGGCCATCTGCCTGCCTTTAGACCTTAGTGCCATTGTCTGTCTCATGGCTAGAAAACAACGCTCTCTTGCTTTGCTTTGATACACCCAGGAAATAGCCCCGCTTTTCCGAGCAGCTGCATTTACCAGGTATTGGCTTCCTGCAGTCCATGCCAACACCACGTGGCCTCCAAATATGGGGCCCAGCCCTAACAAGAACCCAGCTTGCAGGATCAGACCTGGCAGCGCATGTCTGCGTACCGCACCTGCGGGCCGGCTGGACTGAGACAGTCTTTTGGGCTGCACAGCGAGAGCTGGGAGCTGGGATGGACATGCTGGTGCTGGTAGTGCTGCAGGGAGTCTTGTGTCCTCTGTGTAGCCGGAGGAGAGCAACGCTCCCATACAGAGGTTTCTTAACACAGACCACAAAGCTGCTGTTCTTCCTTCCAGAGCGGAGCCAGTGACGCTCGGGCACTAACATTTTTCCCTCCTGTGCAGATTCAGCAGGCGATTTACGGCGACTTGCAGAACCACACGGTGCTTGTCATAGCGCACAGGCTGAGCACTGTGGAGAAGGCACACAACATCATTGTGCTGGACAAGGGCCGCGTGGTGCAGCAGGGCTCGCACAAGGAGCTGATGGAAGAAGGCGGCCTTTATTCCAAGCTGGTGCAGAGACAGATCCTGGGGCTGGAGGGAGGTGGCGCGGACAGTCGCCAACCCGCAGCCCGGGGGGATTCAGCGAAGGCGCCCGGTGGGCTGGAGGAAGAGTTCAGGATAGACCATTCCCTGCCGGCCGTGGCACAGGACGATTACAACAACACGGCTCACAAGTGAGAGCGGCGAGGGCCGGCGCTGGAGAGGCTTGCTGGGATGCCGAGACGGGAGGCGGCTTGCCGACGGGCTCGCGCGCTGCAGAACGACGCCCGTTTGCTCACCCCACGCGCGTCACACACCCGTGCACACACAAACACACACTGTAGAGCTTCCTGCATTACGGTCCGGTGGGCAGATGCCGGCTGGTTAAACGGGGAAACGGATTTATTCAAGGGAGTTGGGTCTTCAGCAATTCCCAGCATTTCTACTGGGTTTCTTTTCTTACTACCAGTAATTCCTCTTGACCGGGACTTTTCTCCCGTTGATATGCATGTGTAACTGCTATTAACTGTAATGGATGTTAAATGCATGCATGGAGGGGAAGATTGAAAACCCCTTCAGGAATTTCAGGGGGTGGCTTTTGTGGCTGGATAGAAAAACAGTGACTGTAAAACAAGGTCCTGCTCCTGCTATCAATCTATGGGGCCAATCCAAAGTCTGCTGAAGTCTGTAGGGAGCTCCCTTTGGCTTCGGTGAAAACTGGATCGCTCCCATGGGGCTGAATGCCAGGAGAATTTTGCACTGAGTGCCTGCAGGCTCAGGCTCACAACTATTGCTGCTGAGCTTGTATCGTGTAGTAACCATCCTTGCTGGAATGAGCCAGGGGACCGGGAGGCAGACGATCCTTTCAGATTTGCTCTTGGTGCTTGGTGGGTGTTTCTTTTTAAGGATGAAAAGTTTTACCATAATTGGGTTAGGTTTTGGGTTTTGGGGTTTTTTGGTTTGGGTTTGTTTTTTTGGTTTTTGTTTTGATTTTTTTTTTTTAATATATTTGTGTGCACTGTGCAATGTCTGTCTGGCTCCAGCATCCACTGAAAATCAGTCTGTCATTTCAGAATTTTTTTAACTCGCAACCCTGGTGCTGGTTTGGAAAAAACACTACTAAAGACAGGCATAAAATACTAAAAGACAGCACTTTATAAATCCCACCAAAGCTTTGTTCAGCTTCAGGCCGTGTTAGCGACTTCACTGCATGGGAAATCCGTCACTTCTCTTGAAGTCCGACTTCAGCTGCCTGAACTTTAAAATGTGTTTCTTTGAATATTATTTGTTAACTTACTTTTAGTATGAGGGATAGAAAGAAATACGTTGCTCCTAGCCCCTCTGGGTAATGGCTCTGACTTAGTGGTGTTGTCCTGCCATAGATTGGTGAAGAAACTTATGCAGCCAGGCAGGTGCTATTGAAAAACAGTATTTATATGGGGAAGATTGACTTCAGACTGTGCATAGTTAAGAAATTATCTCAAGCACTTTAGCTCTCATGTTTTCCGATATTTGAATGCTGCTGTGTTTTACTTTTTGGCAGTTTTGTGTTTTTGTTGTTGGCGATGGTTTTTTTTTGTTTAGCGATGTTTTACAAACTCTTTAGTATCCTTGAGGAGGGATGCTCAAAAAATAAAATACTACCTCTGCCACTCAACATTGAGCCAATCTAGTGGGGGTGTTTTTTGCATTCATGGTTTTCAAGGTAATGTTCGTCCGAGATGATGGCTGAATACAGCTGCACATGTTCTGGCTCCCTCGTGGGGAATGACAAGAAGAACCTACAGAGAATTAGGTATGTAAAAGAGTTCAGCATCTGATGATGTCTGTGAGCCACAGCAGTAGGTATAACCTGTTTAAGAACTTGTTTCCATCCCGGATCCCATCCGGTAGTCAGTCTCGCACAAAAGGGCAGGCAGTCTAACCTGTTCTCAAAGCACAGTGCTTTGTGACTGGAATCTTTTCAGCTGCTTGCTTGTGTGAGATGATAAAAATCTGTGCCTCGGAAGAAGGAGAGCTCTCTTTGTCTTGGCAGCCTCCACTTAGGAAACCTCTGTCACGCTCTGAAGTCCTTAGTTCACCGCTTCAGTAAATGGCCAGTACATTCCTGCTTGATGGAAGTTTGGAAGAAGGAGAGCTCTCTTTGTCTTATCTCCCTCCACTTAGGAAACCTCTGTCACGCTCTGAAGTCCTTAGTTCACCGCTTCAGTAAATGGCCAGTACATTCCTGCTTGATGGAAGTTTGCACTATGGGTATGAAAAGGTTGGGCGTTCCACCCAGCACCAGAGGGCAAGTGATTAATTCTGCATTTTTATCGGTACCTGTGAGCAGAATGTGGCCAGTGGTTCAGAGAAGTGGAGTTAATTTCTGCTTAATTGAAAAACTGGGAGGAGGGGAATGGGTTACCTGGGAACTAGGGAAGCCGACTCACCCTGGGAAGTGCTGGTAGGACAATGCTTGTTAGTACAAGAGATGCCAGAAAAGAGAATTTGATCGTATCGTGTGTGTCTCTCCCAGGCAGTGTTGCAAAAAGGGAAATTGGAGGATACAATTAGATTAGTTTTATTGCAAAGACTACAGTGAATTTCAGGAAAGGAGCCCGGCTTCTCAAGCCTGTTGTGATGATAATCCCAGCATTGTACTCCCAGGTCTGGCCCAAACACCTTCAACTGAAATGGCACGTTGGAAACAGCAGATTGTCTCTGCTGGTGGCACCAGTCCAAGCTGATAACAGGGCCCGACTTTGTTCATTGCCACAGGTGCTGAATTCTCTCTGTTTGCATCCAGATAACTCAAGGCTACTTTTCCACTGAGTCTTGCAACTCGTGGCTTGAACAAGTCCTTTCATTGTGCCGTTGGTATGTGACAAGTGCATCTGCCTGTATGCTAAAGCCATGAGGGTTTTCTTACAGCCTGGAAGCCTAGTGGGAGCTCCACACACCACCAGGAATCCAGCGGTATTCACCTAATGCAGACATTTCTGCTGGCCCAGTACAAACCCTGTGACTGTACAGAAAATCCGCCTTTTCAAAATCATTCCAACTATGACTTCTTTTTGAAGAGAAAACCAGGGTCAGAGATGCCCATTAGCCAACCGAAGCCTGGCAGTGAAGATGAGCTTAACCCAGTGCAGCAGTGGGAATTGCTCCAGTGCTGGAATACGAGCCAACTCCTGGAGCTGCCTCATCCCTTGGGCCTTGCTGCATGCGGGCAGTCTCTGTTTTTCAGGCTATTCTCCTGGAAACAAGGCCACTGTTCCCTCTGAAACCCTGAACCGTAGTATTTTGTGGCTGTGGGTTTGCCCAGAGTTGACATGTACAGGGGAACACAAACAAGCTCTGTTCAGGAGCTTCTTAATTACAGCCATGCAGATAAAACGTTTCTCCTCCAATACAGCTGTATTTGATTTAAACATTGGAGAACCCCATCCAAGATGAAGTTCAAGAGTAGATGCTATAGTCCTAGCGATTCCCCAAGGACATATATTAACCCCTGTACCTTTGCAGAGACAAGGTATGTGGCTGACTGACCCAGTAAATGAAAACACCGCGTAATGGAAAAAAACACAGCTGTGTTTATTCCAACAACTGGTCTGCCGGTGCACCAACTTCTGCCTCAATAAGCCGCTGTGTTTGTTTCAGTGGCTGCGCTTTCTAGGCCTTCAGCAGGTCTGGAAATACCACAAGCAAACAGACAGAGTGCTTCTAGCTCAGGTTGAGAGATGCATCTTAGTCTGGGGAGGAAAAACAGCATCTGCCCTTTCTACTCTAGCTTCACCGTGAGCTTAAGGCAAAGAAAGTACTTGCAGGTTTATAAACCTGCTCCTCTTCTCATGCCTGTGGCTCCCGGAAAGGAAGGAAAGAAGTCCTAACAATTAATTCTTGCTCGCTCAAACAGCAGGACCACTGTTCTCTCTCAAAGAGGACCACTGCTTCTCTCTCGGGATTCTGAATATGCAGGTCATTTTCATGTGTGAAGGAATCTAGATGATGAAATCTAAATGGAAGTATGGACTGGGATCAATATATAGAAGGAAATTAAATTGCAAATAAGCCTGAAAACTTATCTGTCCATTGAGCAACCAGACTAATGAGGGTTAATAAACACCAAAGATTAGACTTGCAAATTCAGTCTCCACATAACCGACCAGTTTTTCCAGGAAAAGAAAAGAAGTTGTTGTGAAGGTGACTTGCAAAATATGTCTAAATCTAATAAATATGCATGGTGTGTAGTGCTACCGACCATAAAAGGATATGAGGTGACAGAAGGAAATCCAGGATCAAGTTTAAAAAGAAAAAAAAATCTAACATCTAATTTAAACTAGGCTGGATGCCAGTTCTCCCCAAGACTGAAGCCTGACTCTTTATTCACCATGACATGGTTTCCACTGTAATCTTCCCAGTTTTTTTGTTCCGCTTCTCCTGTAGTAAGTACACTTCTGTACTTTGCTTGCTTACAGTTTTAATGTTCATGAATACTGTCACCCTTCAAAAGGATTTTCACAAAAGCAAATAGGAACCAGGGCTTGGTAGCTGATAAATCTCAGCCTGTAGCACTGCAATATTTGCTAATCCCCGCAGCCTAAAATCCTAGTTTATCTGCAATCCCTCATATTCAGTCCAAGCGATGTGCTGTCACAAAACCTTTCTCTTTCATGAAAACTGCTGAATGGAAAGGCACCTTCCTACCTGTCCAAGGAGAATATATAATTATACAAAAGCGGCTGCCCCCTATCTTGTCTCTCAACCTCAGTTGCTTTTCAGGCCAAACTGGGGAACTTGTTCACATGCAGATGCTGATCAAAGTACTCAAAAGCAGACCAGATGTTTAATATAGACACTCCTCTGCAACATCCCCAGAACCCAAACATATCTACACAGGGAGAAGTGGTATTTTTAATATATGTTGTGCTTGAGCACAAATGAGTTACGTTCATTTGTGCATTTTGTGAGGACTTTGTTGTTCTGCATTACACGGCTTCTAACGTTAATACAGATGACCATTGGCCGATTCAAATAATCCACTCCTTGACGTCCAGAGCAGTGAATTTTCATCAACCCCATGCAACATAAACAAAATTAAGATAGTTACAGAAAAGCTCCTTAGAAGGGTCAATGTAAACCATCTTTCCCAAGGGCATATTGACAGTACAATTACTATCAATCCGTAGTGCCCTCCACCAGAGATGCTCACCCAGAGTACCTCTACAAGCATTATTCAGTGTGAACTTTTCCTCTCCACTCTCAGCCTGGGACCGAGCAGTTATTATTATACCTCTTTTTAAGCAAAAGGCACTACGGTTGAGGGAAGCTGAGAACTCCACTCAGGGTCACACAGAAAGGCAGTGGTAAAACTAGATTTACAACATGAAGCTGAGTCAGACTCTTCAAACCACACTCTCCCCATACCAATTATTTAGCTATGCTATGAAGTTAAAATCACTCACGTTCTTGGGAAGAAAGGACTTCTTTTAATCCCTCAGCTAATTCCTCTATTTGTGTGTGTATATATACACATGTGTGTTATGTTTGCATGTGCAGATTTACAATCTGGTTTAACACAAGGGTGTAACTGACTTTTCGATGGGCATGTGCAAATATGGTATATGACATCATGTTGGCATGGCAACTATCTACCGGTTTTAAATAACCGGGTCAGGCTGTAGTGGCCGAACAAACCCGTCATGACCAAGGGGTACAGCTGCTTATTCACCTGTGCTCCGCACAGAGCACCCCACGCAAGGAGGGGTTCTGCACATACCGCAGCAACGGGCAGGTGTGTTGACGTGGATGAGTGGACACATGCCCGTATCGCTAATCACCTTCTCCCCACCCTAGGCAAGCCCAGCTCAGCTTCCTGCTGCACAAACACCTCGCTCTTACCTGCCGCTGAATACGCTTGGTTCGCGACATGGTTGTACAGTAGCTTTGCACTAAGCAGCCAGAAGGGCAGGAAGCCTTCCTCTAGCAGTGTCACGTTGGTCTTTATAACCTGTAGATAATAAGGACAGAGGTATGGAGAGCTGAGTTTTGTTATAGGACAAGAGAACACACAGCTGTCATGTCTTCAGTCAGTTCTGCCAGGAAGTACCAGGTCACTTCCTGAATGTAACATCATTACATTTTAAAAGCATTACATCAGAGATCGATTCAGTTCACTATATTGGCATTTTTTCGTCTAGTTAGATCAATAATGTCAACTACAAAAGACAATGACCGCATGGCAGTTCCCTGCCATGTTCCTTTGGCTCACGTGCTCATTCTGGTTCTCTCCCTGGCGTTACACGGATGGAAACGAGCCTACAATCCCTTAGCTACAAAAGCAGGCCAGGAAGGCAGTGCATGCCTGCAGACGGATACAACTTAGGCCGTGTTAACACAATTAATTGTTTTGAGGCATAATTGTCTTTATCAGCTATGCTGACATCAGTAGTAATTGGGGAGCTACTGCTCCAAAGCGTTACCACAGAGTGCCTAGTAAAGCGTTGGTGACTTAATAGATATAAATCAGAAGAGCAAAATTTAGCTATAATGTTTTAATTGACACAGAGCTTTTGCTCCATTACATTTCAAAAGTATTTAAATTCACCATAAAGTACATCTTTCACAGATCGTTTCTTGACCTTCACTCTTGAAAGTGCTTAAGACGGACAAAAAGACCTAGCACCAAAGATACAATTTTTAGCTATTTTTAACCTACGCAGGTATTCAGCCTAGGCTTGAGAACAATGATGCGGTCGCTCTTTTGAGATTTACTCCAGCCAAGTCCCAACCTGGTAAGGAAGTGCGAGTTAAATGGTTCCACTGATTTTCCTTCCTAATTTACAGCTGTGCCGTTATAAACAAAAGGAGAGCAAGAGCGCCCACAGTACTTCCAGGCAGGAAGTACCTGGCTGTATCTGGCGTTGATGCGAAGGCCCAGAGCTCAGCTCTCCGCATCTTGCAGGGTGCAGAGACGGGAGTCCGCTCCCCGCCCCGGTCTGTGCAACGCAGGCGCTGAGCCCCAGCCACCCCAGCGAGCCCGTTTGACCTCACGGCCATTCCAAGAGCCGCCGGCCCCGCAGGACACCGAGGGCCTCGCGCGCCAGGCCGGCGTCACATGAGCGAGGCAGACAAAGCACGCTCTGTGAGGGGCTCCGCCGGCCGACGCCGAGGCCCGGCGCCTTTGGGAAACGGCCACTGGGCCTCTCCCAGCGGGCAGCCCGCCCCGGGCCGGGCACCGCCACCCCGGGACCCCTCTGCTGCCCTGCTTCGGGCCCGGTGCGCTGTGACCCCTTGGTGGGCTCCGTCGCACGCAGAGGGCCTCGGGCAGGCTCCCCCGAAGCCCCCCCGGTCTCCCCCTGGGCCCGGCTCCCCTCGGGCCGCCCCCCCCTCAGCCCGCCGGGCCGCTGCCCCGCCGCCTCCCTTACCGCTTGCTGTTTGGGGCGTTCGCGGCCGCCTGCCCCGCACCCCCGGCGCAGGTGACTGCCTCCTCCCGGCCCTGCTGGGGCCGCTGGGCGGTCACGGCTCCGCCATGGAGTGGCCGGTAAATGAGGAGCCCCGGTGCTGCGGGAAGCGCTGCCTGCCCCTGCTGCCTCCCCCTCTCCTTCCCGCTCTCCCTCCCGGCCTTTTGTTTGCCGGCCCTCGGTAAGGCGGGGGGTGCCCGGGCTCTTCAGCCGAGCGCTGGGTGCCGGAGGAGGGGGGCTGAGGGCTCGCCGCGCTGAAAACGCTGGGTTTGTGCTGCATGAGGAGACACTGACGGACCGGAGGTGGGATCAGTTTTTCCGTTAATACAGCCCTTGTTTTGTGCCTTGGCCGGGACGGAGGATTCTGTCAGGGTGAAGTCGGTCCTATTTGTGGTCTCGGATCTCAGCGCGACTTGAATTCAGAACAAGATGAAAGAGATTTCTGTGTGCCCGAGTTGGTATGCTGGGCGCTGTGAAGGCTGTCAGCCTTTCTGGTGCTTTTTTTGCCCGTTTGAAATGTCTTTGTCCGTGTATCAGACTCTGAGCCGTGCTTTTGGATTTACGCTTATTAAAACAAAATAGAAGCCTATTTTCTTCCTGCTGCTGTGGCTGTCTCTTACTGGGTTTTCTATATGCCCGTGGACACTGTGTGTTACAGTTCTGATGTGAGACTGTTCCAGGTTTATTTGACCACAGATGCTCTTAAAAGACTCTTAACTGTGTAGTCAGCTAGCAACAAATAAGACGAAACCATTTATATGAAAATTTTAAAAGAAAGAAATGTGCTGTGCTCTCTATGCTGTACTTCTCTTTTATTGTGTGTGGAGGCTTTTACTAGAGTCTGTTGAACTACAAATACATCCCAGAGATGGATTTATTGGTCTTGGTTTGGTTTGGTGTTTGGTTTTTTTTTTTAATTAGAGGAGAAAAGGCTCAGGGAAAAAAAAAAAGTGGCAATATATGCTTGAGGGAGAGGCTGAGTTTATTAAGTACACCCAGTTACAGTTGCTTTCCCTTAAACTAAGATTTCTGCCCTTTTGGTACTTCCAAGGAAATTGTTTTGGATCACCTCAAACCAAATTGTCAAAGTATTACAGATGAAGAGCCCCACTGAAGGTTGAGACCGGGATAATAAGGTGTTCTAGGGAATTTACTTGCTGCATTACGCAACAATTTGTATTTTGAACTTTGTGTAAATAGATTTGCGAGAGGGGGGCGGGCATAATAACTTTTCATATGGGCTTATGTTTTGAGAACTGCTGAAGAAACAGATACTGCTGTGCTAAGTAGAACATGCAGAGATCTTAGAGGCACCGTGGTTTACTGGGAGGCAAGAGTACCCTTCTATATCAAGACTAAATATTTAAGAAATTGTCAATGGATTATAACGGGTAAATTATAACCTTTGTAAAGATATAAATGGGTGCAGTGTAGCTGCCTTCAGCGTGACCTCTGACAAAGTACATCAGCAGAAGGCCTGGCTCAGTGGGCTTTTTTTTTTTTAAATATTTACTTGTCAATACACACTTAAGACAGTAGGTCAGAAGTGACAGAAAACCTCATGACCATAGCAGAAAAGATTCTGTCTTACTGCAGAACTAGACCATATTGTCAATTTGACCCTCCGGTTTTCCTCTTTCGTTGGCAACAGAAGGCTTTTAAATTGTAGAGTAAAGTTCTCCAGGCCCGAGGGAATATTTTGTGGTGTTTGGAAAGTGTGGCTAGGTTTGAAGGTATTCAAGCTGTGTGGAAACACGGCTATACTACTGTCTGGTATAATCCTCTTTTATTGTGCGTGGAGGCTTTTAGTAGAGTCTGTTCAACTAGAAATGCGTTTACCCACCTTGGAAGGAATTGGCCGTGCTCAAATCCTTCTTCCTCTTTCTGTTTTTGCCTTCACTGAATTGCTTACTACTCTAGTTTGTGCTGCTGGGTTCTGATTTTTCACTGTGAAGTATGTGGCAGGAAGAGGGAGAGAGGGAAATCCTGAACATTAAGGAGGAACCATGGTGACTTCACTGCTACTTGTGTAGGTATTCGGTTGTCACTCCGTATGTATCTAGGTTGTAGCGTTATTCCGAAGTCCTTAGATTTGTAATTTCGTTGTGGCATGCCAGTTAAATCATGATTCCTGAGTCACTTCTCTGAGGTCACTTGTACTTTCGGTGGCAAAGTTGGCTAAAGCTGATTATTCCATAATTGAAAAAACCTTTGTTCTCCTTGTTGCAAGGGAAACCCAGCTCAAAACCCAATGCTTTGTTCACAAAGAGGAGGATTTGGAAAACCACTTGGCTTTCTCGCTATTAGCTAAAAATAGGCACCTTCCAGCCTTAAAGGGAATGTGTTCCTGTGCAGCATTTGAGCAGGATTTGTGTGTGTCATTGTGGGGGTGTACATCTTTCTCTCTGTGTGTGTGCTCACGCACGCGTTCATAGTTCGCTGGGGTAATGTGCATATACAGTGTCGTGCACACTGTATCCCCAGGTATGTGAAAATGCGGCATGGAAGAGCTAAGCTACTGCTTTTTCTGTCTGTAAGGTTTGGGGTTTGGTGTTTTTTTATTTTTTTTGAAGCCTCTGGGCTTTTAGCGCTTGAACAACGAACGTCTTGTCTGGTAGAAAGAGGAAGGAAGCCAATTGTTTGGTACTCCTAGTCTTTTAAAATTGAGGAGGTTTTTTTTTTTTTTAATGATCCTTTGAGGTTAATCTCTGTAGTACATTTACAGTATTCATCTTTATGAAAAAAAAACGAAATAAAAAGTACATTGTTTATAGAAGTCAGTCTCGGCATGATAACTCTAAACAGCATAGATGAGAGAATTTGTCATCTGACACTGGTGGTGGCTCGATGAATTTCTCCTGTGAAAATGAGTTTTCTTTTTATCTACTAGAACATCACTTTAGTAACGGTGCAACATTGTGTTACTGACCGCTAAAGTTCTACTGCCAAAAATTATTTGCTCTTCAAGACCTTAATTACATGAAGCCAAGGAGTCAGAAATGTACTGCCTTCCTCTCATTCCAGGATTTCAGAGTACTCTGGCAAGCGCAGAAGGGGTTTTTGAGTGTAGTCCTTTTCTCAAAAGCCATTTGAAAAGATCAGGCAGTGCAGAAAGTCCATGTTAAAACTATGTGAATGCATGCCCAGATTTCTTGGATTCCCATTCCTGTCCTAAAACCACATTGTGCAAGTGGTTATGTTCTTGTTTGCCAAACATGAAATTTAGTTACAAAGTTAGGAATTAGACTTCGTGACAACTATAGATTTTTCTCTTCCAGCAAAGCTTCAAATGAGTAACCTGCCTGTGTCTGGTGAGTGCCAATTGCAGCTCTGGGTGTCTCTTTCCTCTGGAGTAAACTTTTAGGAATTACAACTTGCCTTTTAACCTTTATTTTGTCATTTTTAAACCTAGTACTTACATAACCAGAAGACCTAAATTTAGCAATTCTAATCACTGTGGAATATGTATTAATATTTATTACCAAACGGATGTCGTTAGAAGGTGTATTGTCATTCACCAGTACGTAATGAAAAGCACTCTTAAATCTTCCTCTGTAAAAGAAGTCTCTATTCTCCTACTCTGCACCTGTTTTCAGGGGTTAATTTGACACACCAAATGTGTATCGTTATACTTCCGCAGTGTGACTGCCTATTTTGTTCCTAATTTACAAGTATGTGTGAATGAAAGAGAGAATGTGGGAATGATCAAGACTAGAGCAAGACCAGAGAAACCTAAAACTAACATGGATGTATGCTATGTATAAAGCAATGAAAATGGTGCCACTTAAAACTTCTTTTTATTTATAGCTCCTTAAGAGAGTTTTTCTTGAACGTACCGACAGACTACTTGCTGTGGCGCTTGCCAAAGCAAGCTTATAATTATAGCAGCACTTGATGGACTTTGTGGGTAGTGGGGATTTCAGTCGCTCAGGCTGCACCTCAAGAAGCATCTGGGCTGGAATTGTTCTTCTGGGAACGTGCTTTTGGATGAACAGGAGCGACACTGCTCAGAGACATTTTGCACAAATAACTCTTGCTGCAAGCCATTATTTTGGAGTAAATGATAAACAGTAAAAATGTTGCTAAGCTAGTACTAGTTTCTGTTTTAATTTTTCTTCCTTTTAAAAAAGTGGAATGAAATGAAGCTGCGGTTGATGAGGGTAGTAGAATCTCAATTCCCAAAGCAGTTGCTGCTGCCTGTTCCTGGAAGTGCTTATTAAATAAATCCTTGAGTAAAATTATTCAAATTATTTCTGTTAAAGAAACTTACTTTTTAAGCATCTTAAGTTTTGAAGTGCTGCGTAAACCATGATTTTTGTCTTTAACTTCTGTGTGTCCATGGCTTCGTTTCCTGGCAGGACGCACAGTTTGGTTTGAGTGGTCTACTTGGTGGTGAGCAATCCTTCTGCCATTAAAATCCTTTTAGAAGTAGCTCAGTATTATCCCGTTTGTCCCATTCAGAATTCATAGTGAGAGCTTAGCAGTTAAAGAAAAAATAAACAAAAAAAAAAGCATATGTTCTCTTTAATACTGTCCTGTCTCATTTTATATCTCGTGATTCTGACTGGTATTTCTCATCTGTTTTTGGATTAATGTTTCCTGCCTGTTGAAGTTCTCATGACCTCAATAGTCTTGCTAGCAATTCTGCTAGAGTGGTACGCTGTTTGCTTATTTCTCTAATAACTTCTTTTCACTGCACTTCTGGTAGGCAGGTGAACATCTGATACAGTAGCAGTTCCCTGCTAATATGCATTTTTGTCACACAACACATCTGACAACAAAATAACTTCTATTTGGTTTATTCCTTGCTTGGCTATCGTCTTGGGCTTGTGGAAAGGTGTGAATGGATGCTGAAAGCATGCTTTGTGCTGCATTGATAATCGTAATAGACTGGTCATGCTGTACTGTATCTTTGACCCTTGGATGATTTTGCACCTTTTTTTGGTTTGTTTTAAATTAGTCAACGTTTTTTGAAAGGCTTTCTATAGGGGTTTTTAGGCTAACTTCACAGTGTTTGCTTTTCTGATTCCTTGGATTAATTTCTAAAGTGGAACAGTTGCAGAGACGTTTATTACGTGGACCTTAACATCAGCGCCAGAGATTGTTCTGGTTCGTAAAATCGTGACTGTATTCAAGTTGCCTTGCCTTTGGGATTACATTTATTCCACTTGTGAAATAGAATTTACTCATTCCTCAGACCGCAAGCTTTTTTTCAGTGACATGAAGCATTTCAACATCCTGAACAGGTGGACGTGTCTTCACCAGCTCCTCCTTAAGTTTCATTAAACGTCATTCCTAAGTTAACCTTGTATTTGAGGAACTGGTTCTTCGTTTTGAGTAAGATTCAGTATGAGTTTCTTATCTCTTCAACTGTCCATTTTTTGAAGAAATTTGACACAGACTAATGCTGGAAGTGAGGACTTCAAGGGTGACACTTGAATTGATCATTAAATGTCAATCCTGTTTTTTTGTTCAATTTCTGTAGAAAAAACATGGCCGCCTTAGAAGTGCTATAATACGGAAAAAGTTGAGTCATTAAGTCTTATATAATTTCAAGCACTGTAACTTCAAGTGTGATTACCAATACCTTGAGTTTTTTCAGTTTTGAACTAAGTTATTTTTAAGACTTTCACTTAAGTTTAGAGTAGTCTGTAATTGCTAGATATCAGATGCCAGGGACAGGGTGTCACTCTGCGGTAGATGTAGGTAGGTCGTAATACGATTTCTTTCTTATAAGTCAGGTACATCATGTCATGCTGATATTTATTCGTCTTTACGCATTTGAAATTATTTTAAAGTAAAATTATTCAGAAATCGTTGTAGAAAGTTAGGCATTTGCTTCCTCCTGCCCCTTCCTGGTCCTGTTGAGAGATATTACTGATACTTGAGGCAGGACAGTTCTTTAAATGTAGTGTTTAAAAACACCATGAAAGTCTTACCTGACTTAAGAAAGCTTTTTCTGTTATTCTGCCTGTTTACCTGGAGGAGTTCTTTCTCCTCTTTATCATATATAACTTCAGTAAAAGGTTCCTTTTCCTGGGATTTGTGCTCTTGAAAGGTTTATAGGTTTGTGTCCACTGGCTTTTTTTCTCTCTAGAGGAAATGTAGATGTTCTTCATCGTGAAGAAAGATCAAAGTTCACTCAAAACTGGTCTTCCCAGGCTGACTGCGCAGCTGCTTTGAAATGAGAACATTAGCCTTATGAGCGGTGAAAATCTGATCACCAGATCAAATTGAAGCTTGAAGGAAGTAGTTTGCTCATTAGAATGGTGAAAGAGGAGAGGCATCAGAAACCATGAATCTTTTTGCACGCAGTCTTCTTTGGCTGGCAGTTCAGAAGGCAGCTCGTTAACAAAACTTGTGGTGATGGCAGGTGATTTGGTAGGAAGCTGGATGCCAGTAATTAAGCTGTTAAATCCTGTGTATTTTAGTTCCCTTCATAATTGTTAGAAAAAATGTAAAGTCAGGGGACTTAAGCTTTCTGAAAGCAGCAGCCTTAACAGCATTGGATCATATGAGAAGAAACAGATGGAAGCAACCAGTTTAATTTAAATTATTTTGCATTGGATTCAAAAGTGAGAAGAGAGGATTTTCTTTTTATTCTTGGAAAGGATTCAAGTTGAACTCAGTCATAGGGCTAGAAGCTTGTTTAGGCTTGATGTGAGAATCTCGAGGAGACAAAACAGTATCACAGGGACAGTTTCTCCAATTTTCACAATTTGGAATAGAATTTTATTTTGATCAATGTAGAATTTAGGACTCAGCATTATCCTTGACTTGATTTTTTTTTTTTTTTTTAAGTGGTTTAGCAAGAACAGGGTGTAAGAGAGTAAAACTTGGGTATTTGAAGAGCAATATCTGGGGCCAAAGATAAGTTTAAGTAACATTGAGCCAATTTTGAATTTAGAAGATTAAAGTAATGTATAAGTATTTCAAAAGGAAGTAACTGTTTTTGAAGACACCATTGCTACACTTGGAAAATATTTTCACCTGATGCACCTGGTTATGTGCTCAGACTGCCAAGAACACCTGAATTCTGATCCTGCCCTTTTCTGGGGCTTTTAAATAGCTCGTTGGGTTTCCTCTTGTTCTGTTTCTGAGGTGTGGCTCTCCTATCCACCCATGAGTGTGAAAGGAAGAAAGCATTGTACTCTTCGTGTTTGCGCTGAATTCGGTGCAACTGTCTGTAAATAAGATCTGTTATAGCTAAACAGGGATGATGTGGGTTAGAAGGGGCATATTAATGTAGGAGGTCACAAAAAGCGTCCCAAACGTTTCTTGATTTTAAAGGCAGCTTAATAGAATCAGTCTGTTGTGCCATGGGAAAACTGTCCCACTTGTTGATTCAGACTGAATATCTGAAATGGGATCCCTTGCCTTTCCCCCTCTCCCCCCGCCCCTTTTGATGTCTGAATATTTTAATGAATCTAATGTGACAACCAGGGCAGACTTCCCCAGACACTTAGCTTTCCCAAAGCTCATAAAGACTGTCTTGATAAAATCACGCGCGCGTGTGTGTATGTATGAGCAAACTCGGAATCTTGCCGAATCTTTTCTGAGAATTGTCATTTGTTCTTCAGGAATAATGTCTTCAGGCTAGGATATGTTAAGCAGAAGGATTAAACTGAAAAACAACCTTTTGGCATAAATCCAGGATTGATTTAGCATGCTTGGGGAAGAATATTCTGGAGAAGACACCGTAATGATGCAGTCCTAGGTTTTTGCATTTTAATAAGATAAAGGATGACATTCCTCTGCAGTCTCGTTGCATGCTACTGCTGGGATTCAAAGTTTGTTGGTTTTGGTTTTTTGGGGGTTTTTTTGGTTTTTTTTAAGAGCAGCTGTTGCTTTGTCATCATGGGGGATTGGTAAGGGTGGTGTGTGAGGTGGGAATGAAGAAGCACCTACATTAAATAATGAGTAAAAGTTCCTACAAAACACCTTCGGGTAGCAGGGTGTGAATGTAAAAATCTGATCTCGCAAAGCTGTGACAACTGAGAGGTCAGACCTAACATAAGTTTGTGACAAGAATTAGAAGAAACTGGGGTGACATAAGCTGCACTCCTCTGCCACTTCAGCAGAAATGTCCAAGCGAGCACCCAGAGACTGGTTTCTACACGGCCCTACTGCCGCGGTGAAACCTGCCTCTTGCAGCAGGAGCCCGGTTCCTGTTCTGATCGGGCAAAAGCCATTCTGCCCGCAGGAGTGTGCACGGGCACCTCTGCCCCTGCTCACAGGAGAGGGGGGTTGTTGGGAGTCCGTGCCCACAATAGAAACTCTTCAAGTAATTATCATTTCCAGCTTGGAGAAGAAAACTGTTTAATGAGCTCTATGCTGCATGTGGGGAAAAAAAATGTGCAGGAAAGTGACTTCAGGTCAGTACTAATTCCTGTTCAGAAGCGGTTCATTCACAGGTGCTCATAGCTGAAAGAAGAGATCCTTATTCTCAGGGCAATTCCTCTGAAGGTCTTTCTCCCGTGAGCTTCAACAGTCCATTGTCATTTTAGATTATGCTGCAAACAGCAGGTTGAAATAGACCTTCTTTTTCCTTCTAGATGATATGCTACTAAAATAGCATATTAGTAGAGCAGTAAAAATACAGTTTGTAAGAAAGGATTTTGTGTAGCAGAAAAAAGAGCTCATGGGAAAAGAGCGCAATAGCTGAAGCTGACCGTACCCACCAAAACAGTAGACATTCCCACTGTTCCTAAAAAGTGCAGAAGTATTGTTATTAGTTGCAGGTCCAATACCATAGTAATAATTTTTATGGAGAGCTTAACTTTTGTTGTTTATTTAGAAGTTCTCATAGCATCTAAATAACTGTTAGTCTTGCTTAATTTTTTCACTGTCATTTCACGTGTTTCTT
>VZTL01075044.1:218223-248010 GCA_013400535.1 Scopus umbretta
CCCCCCCAGGCCCAAAATGTTCAACACAGCAAGGACATGACTCTTGCCAGCAACCGCAGTCTGGCAGAAGGCAATCTTTTGTACCAGCCAAAGTTGGAGTCTTTGAAATCAAATCTGACTGAAAAATATCGAGAGCTACAAGTTCTTTTTGAAGCATACCAGATAAAGAAAACAAAATTAGGTAACATCTTCTGTTGACGATTATGATTTGCTGTTTCTAAGTGAATGTAAATATGTTGCACTTTTTTTGTTTGTTTTTGGTGCCACAATTTTAGCTGTGTGAATTTAGGGTACAAAACGAAATGTTATTCTCGTGTAGTTCTGAAATAGGTCATGCTTCTAATGATTTATTAAGTATCTGTTACACCTAGTAACAGATACTGTAGACTCTTTCTGCTGCTGTGTGGTTACCTACCTGTTGTTGACCTACTGTTCTCTAAATGATCAAATTCGTTTACCTTGCTAAAAAGCAAAAAAGCAAAACATCATTTGAATTTTCAGTGATTAATCATAAATCAAATGGAATATTGCATTTAACTTACTTCATAATTCAGTATGAAATGAGAATTGTACATCTGATACTGCACTTGCTGAAGTGCTTTGTCTTTCAATATTACAAATAGATCATTGTAATTAAATTTCAGCTTTTAGCACTCTGACAATATTCCTAAATTACTAAATATATTTTTCTTACTGTAGATCATCCTGTCTAGAACAATGGAGTCTGCTAGTTGTGCATACGTGCCTTAGAAATTTTTATGCTTGCTGAGGCTGTATAGCTTCAATTAGAAGTCATGTAGAGCCAGCTGTCATTCACTGTTCTTTTTGTGCCATTACAGACAGACAATCCAGTAATGCTTCTCTGGAGACACTGCTAGCGCTGCTTCAGACAGAGGGGGCTAAGATTGAGGAAGACACGGAGGTAATGATAGTATGCTTCTATTCTACCAATTAGACCCATTACTAAAGACTTTGAACGTACATAGCTGCAGTATAGTGTTGAACCTGTAATGGACTAAAGGGATATTTTAAAAAATACGGTCTGGTCTTCGCTTCGAACTTCAATGAACAGTCATTTGGTTTCAGCAGGAATTTTTTTATCCGAGTAACTTTTTTCTCTTAACATCTTTGAAGTTTGAGAGAAACTGCTCCTTTTCAGAAAAGAAAGCCAAACCCTCTCAGTTCCTTGACGTTGCCTTGAAACTCATAGCATATACATGTGGAATTTTTTTTTAATGGTGTTTGCCTGGTATATTTATTAATCCATTACAAATGTCAGTTAGTAACCTAATGAAAAACTGTGCCTGCGCTGTTTTTTCTCCAACATTTCTGGTGAAATATTCCATTATGATTTCAACGTATCTGTTTAGGTGCCCGTAGTCACCACTCGCTGTGATACAAGTGCTTGCAGGGTGATCTGTTTTCAGAGTAATGGAAGTGTTTGGTTTTGTTTGCTGATTTGCCTGTAGGACAGTCTTTATAACTACATAGCATGTTAGCGCTAGGGGAAAAAAATCTGCTTTTTGGCCCTGAGATGTGATCACAAAAAGACATTCCCAGGACAAGTTGAATTTTGTGATTATATGTATGGTCACCTCTCTTAATAATTAAACATCATATACCCAAGGCCACAAGTAAGTGTGATTATTAAACCTGGCTTGGCAATAATCTGCCCCTCTGTACTGAGGCTTGTAGCGTTCTCAGTGTTTCTGTTGGTATTGCAAGAGGTACTGAGCTGTAGTTCAGCTTAGCTGGCAATCTGGAAAGCTGTTGAACTTGATTTGTTCCCATCTCTGATGATCAGGGGAACGTTCAGAGCTAGATTCTGATGTTCCTACTGCTGTTGCTTCAGTATAAATTTAAGCAAAAGCGATACTTAACTCTCAATGCTTCTGAGTAATAACTAATTCAAAATTCTGCTCAGAGTTGTTGGTATGCTAGTCATCTTCCATATGCTGGCTGGAAAATCACAGGCAAAATTATACTATTTTGAGGATATAAGCCATTTAGATTCTCTTGCAGTATGCCGTTTTCTGAGAGATTGTTCCGTATTTGACAGAATATGGCAGAAAAATTTCTTGATGGTGAAATACCCCTGGATTCCTTCATTGATGAGTACCAGAGCAAGCGTAAACTGGCTCACCTGCGACGTGTAAAAATTGAGAAGCTCCAAGAAATGGTGCTGAAGGGACAGAGACTTCCGCAGGTTCAGCCGCAGGCTCAGCCGAGAGCACCTGAGACAACACCAGCACCTCAAGATTCCTACACTTCGGATGCAAACACTCCTCCTTCAGTTGTGCCCCGACGAATACCACCCCCTCCACCTTCCTCAGTCCCAGCAGGACGCTTTCCTACTCCGTTTACTGCAGCCATGAGTTCAGGACCAGCTCTTTCTTATCCAGGTGCTCCGTATCCTCCTCTCCCCCCTCGACCAGGAGTTCAGTCTGCAAGTCAAATGCCACAGCCAGGATACCCATCTCAGTTTGTACCACAGTATCCTCCAGCTCTTCCCCAAAGACCACCTCGCCTTCCACCACATCCTGGCTTTATCCTCCAGTGAATATTTTGGTGCGCCTAACTTATGTATTGGTGCTTATATTTCCTTTTTCTCCCCACCAGAGACTTAATGTGGGCAATGGAAAGCCTCTGTTTTTTTGCACAATGGAGTACAATATCCAAGCTGTGGCACAGAGGTTTGCAGTTGTGTTTGGCAAATGTGATTATTTTTGTTTTCAAGTATCAGTGACAGCAAGGTTTTTCTAGGAAGGTGATAGGGTCTAAATTTTGTAAATCCATCAAATTGTGAAACAACGTACAGTGGATTTCCTGACATTACAAATTGAATCGTGCTCTGAATTCTTTAGTGATGGTAAATCAGCATCCTCTTCTGTTCCGATGTATTCCTGTCGCAGCTGGATGTATGTGTGGCAAACTGGGAGCTATTTGTCTCTCTAAAGAGCTCTCTGTCGGTGCCAGTGTTGGGGTAGTAACAACCGTATCTGAACACTGGGCAAGGAGTTGCAATGGACCGCATCAGCATCCTTCGCAGTGTGCCCGGGCAGCAGCATTTGTGGCCAGGTGCACAATGTTTTCAGAGCTCACTGAGCTGAAACTCTTGTCAGAAAATGTTCTATGGCTTTTAGACCGTAAAAGTTACAAGAGTTTCATTTCTACATTTCAGTTGTTACCTTAGACTTTTCATAATAAAAGTGCACACTCTTCCCACTCCTAAATAGCCTGACATCCTGAAAGTCCTGGTCTCTTGAAATTAAACTAAACTGTTTTGTAGAACCAGTTTAGAGTTTTATAGAAACTTTACCAGGCATTTTTATTTCCTTGCCTATTAAGACTCTTTCTTACATTGGGTGGTTTTTTTTTTTTTCTTTTCCACACCTTGGATACAGAAGTGATTTTTTTTTTTTTTTTACACAGGTGCTTAGCTTTTTATATCATGTGATTCCAGAAATCTAGACAGGGTATTTTCTTAATCAAATACGGGGTTTTCACATCATGTAATTGCCTACTTGAAGCTCCACAATTTCATTTTATCCCTCAAACTCAATCTTTTGCTTGGCAGAACTATTTTTAACTTTCCCATTTCCTTTAGTTTTGCAGTTTTTGGCATGCATATCTATCTGGAGTTTGCAGTTAACGTTTCTCTGCAAGCAGGCAAAACAGAAAAGCTTTTTGAACTCCATGGTGACTGTTTGCACCTTACATAATCCATTCTTGACTTCTTTTGCCACTGGAGGGGGAGGCTTTTTAGGGGAGCTCAGATTTCATTCTCAGTATGACTCTTGAAGCCTAAGGTGCAGATGCAGGCTGGTATTTTAATCTAGCATTGGGGGAGGCAAAAACTGACGCTTGCTTGCGCAGAATGTGTCCATAAATTCATTATCAATTTCTGACATCCACAAAAAAAACCTTTCAACTAATTCATGGTAATTCAAGAAACTCACAATCCAGAATATGTTGTAGCCCTTGCATTATTTCAAAATGTTTTCATCTCATCATCCTGGAATGCACTATATAGTTTGGAAGCCTGTACTACAAACAGCATCAGTCAAAATAGAATATCTTTTTTTTTTTTTTTTTTTTCTTTTTAACGTAAGGCCCTTGACTGTCCCTTAATCATTTCCTCTGGAGTGTGGTGGTTGCTAGCAAGTACTAATCTGAAATAAAGCTCATAACAGGAAGCTCTCTATTCTGAAAATATGGTTATTTGGCTTGTTTTGCCTTCTGAAGACAAAGGGCAGAAGGTTGGTCAGTGTTACTGGCACCTGAACCAATTCCCCAGCGTAAGTCTGGAAAGTTTCTATAGGTGGGGGACTTTGTGAAGCAATGTGCATTGGATTTGTTTGCAAAGTGTGTTTTTTCTGTAATCTAGTGATGGTACAGGATGTGTTTGTTTTTGTTTTGTTTTTAAAAACAGTGTAATATTTTTCTTGGAATTATTTTCTCACTGAAACTTCGTATAAGCATGGTTAATTATGACTCGTTTCAAAGTAATTTTGCTGTGCTATTAGTGCTGGTATTTGGATGCAAGTGTTGTATCTGAATGCTAAACCTAAGGCTGCTGTAGAACTGATTTGTGTCCTAGAAAGAATTAAAGTGGGCGGGGGCTACCAGGGTGGTGACTGAGTACAGAAATTCATACTTTGAGCCTGCTACACAAAAACTCTAAAACACTCTCAAATTAGTTTTGCTAACATTTAATGAAAACAACCAGGTATATTTTACACTTATCAAGTGCCAACTTTTTTTCCGAGGGTTGAAAATCCTCAGAAGTGATGGAGGTGACAGATAAGTGTATTGTGAATTTGCACTGCATTTTGTGTATCTAACTTTATTGGTGGTAGTAGTCCAAAAATATTTTTACTACTTGTTAAACTTTCTGTCTTTTGGTAACTTTTGTGATAACATGACCTTTCAGGGATACTTTATCTAAAAACAAACTCTTGTGCAAACAAAATGCAGACAAAGCTAATGCAATTTTTCTGTCTGAAAGCGAAACAATGCATTATTGCATATGCATGTGGCTGATGTGCCTTAGGATCACTACTTGTGATTGTAATACTAGGATATTAGTATTTTTATCATTTGAATGGCCATTGCTTAACTCTTCATTTAAGGGCTCTTCAAGAGCACTTTCTTTTACAAAAAAACTCACCCTCGTACTTCAGAAAAAACAAAGGCTATATCTGCTCTTTGTAAGGTTATAGTTGCCTTCACTGATGGATAAATTTGGAGATAGATAATGTAACTAATGTGATGTTTCAGTTATAGCAATCTCATAACTGAAATCCAGCTGCTCATGGAAAACATTTTGCCATTAATTGTGTGTGTGTGTGCGCACAAACTGTAAATATATACTTGACTGCCGGTAATGTTTAAGAGTAAAGGAGAAAGACGACTGTGGAAAGCTGTTTAAATCCTTTCAGAAACATGTGTTACAAAACACTAACCTGAACGAGTCGGGCAAGAGATGTGTCAGTGCTTTTGACCAGTTGCCCTTCGACAGCTTCTCCTGTTCTGTAATAGCTAATAAATAAATTCTGCTATGGCTAGGATGTTTAGAATCATACTAATTTGCACTGTTTATAAGATAGTGAGATTACAATGCCATAGGCAAGCCGATACTTGAGAGGGGGTGGCTCAGTATGCTTGCCAAAATATATATATTATTATGTTGTCTTGAGGTTTTTTAATGTCTGCTGCAAATAGCATATACTTCCCCAAAGCAATTGGAGTGGAGGAACGTCTTTTAAATGCGGTGTGTCACACAGCTTTAGAGTCTTGGTAGCGTTGAAAATGCTCTTTGGATGGCATTACTTTTGCCAGTCTTTTGTATGCAGTTTTGTAAGTTATGACTAAATCAATTGTATGTGGTTAGGTTGATTGATGATCAGTATTGAGTGGTTCAAACTCAAGGATGAGTTTCACTGCACTTCAGTGCTGTCTCCTAGAGGAAGCAGAGTCAGTTGTTCTAGGACAGCTGATCCACACAGGTCACCTTTGTACCAGTGACCCTGGAGGGACTGTATAGAATACAAGCTTTCATGTGATGCCAGGAGGCAGAGCCCTGGGCACAGTCCAGTCATGGGTAACTGTTAGTTTAGTGCCCCAACTTCCACAGCCTCAGTCTCGACCTCTTTTGGGACTTGTCTGCCCTCTCAACCACGATAATGACTTAGATACAGAGCTCAAATTGACAATTCCTTTAGCCTGAATATAGAGCTACTTGGCAAACATTGAGTTCTGAGGAGGTAGAGTTGTCCTGCACCTGAACAGTTCCTCTGTAATCCTGGACAGTCTAATAAAGGGGCAATTTTATATGCCTAGCAAGTTGTGAAACATACAGTGGATTTGTTTGCATAATAAGTCTTTCTGTAATCTACTGTGGTCTGATTTTAAATAAAATAGCATATCTCTCTTGGTGTCATGTTCCTATTGTGGCTTCATTTAATCGTGGTGGAGTTATGTTAATGTTTTTCAATACTAATGGTGGTTTTTATGTAGCAACATAAAACCAGTTGTAGATGAATGTAGAACATAACTTTTCAAGAAAATAACTTTAATTATTCATAGTAAATCTGTTTGCCATGTTTTTAGTGACTGGATATAGTGAGCCCATTTTGTGTGTAGCTGATACCGGACGCGTATGCTCAGAGTAGATTCTGCACAATGTACTCATGGCAATGAGGTAGGTGGGCTGTCTTGCCGGGTAGAATCCTTTTGCTTTTGTTTTAGTTTCCTACAACAAGCTGGAATAGTTGGAAGTGTTCAGAATCTTCACCTGGAAAAGCAGAAGGAGGGGGAAAGCCACTTTTATTGGTTAAAAGAGGAAAAACAGATTTCAGCCAAGACAAGTTAGGAGAAGTGAGTCAACCGAAGTCATTTAGGAATATGAGTCAGAGGGCAGAAAAGACATGATGTAATTTTCTGTGGTATCTGTTGCTTTAATAGCAATGTGAAATAGAAGTCCTACTGCAGAATAACTGATAATATATGGAAGAAAATCCCTTTTTTAATTGTTTTTTGATACGTTCCATTTGTGGTGGCTGTGGAGATTTGATAACCTGCTGATGCAGAAATGGGAAACTACAGATGAGGAGAACTTGCTGTGCTGACTCAGTGCAGGTGGGCGAGGGAAGGGGATGGTGTTATGTAAAAGCTGCAGTTCTTAACTCGGCTCTTCTAAGAATTTGCAGCAACACCCGTGTTTTACAGCTTGAAGAAAGTGCATGCAAAACTTCAAGAAGAGCCTGTTCCGAAATGAGAGTTGGGATGGCCCTTCCCTGTGGCTCTCATGCGCCAGGAGATTGTTCTGCGTGGGATCGTTCCCTATGCAAAGGAGAGGTAACCCAGTACGGTCAGACCTGGCCAGGTAGGGGACTCACATGTCAGTTGTGTAACGGGTAGCAAAAAAAGCAAAGACAGACAAAAAAAAAAAGGCAAGTGGCGTGGCAGTGATACACTGGCAGTATTTCACATGGTCTTGACTTGTCCCTTTTCTTTCGAAGCTGGCTCTGGAGGCCATGCAAGCCTACACAGATCCTTCAGTAGCACTTGTTCCTGTAATTTGAGTCCACTTCTGGTTGTGTATTAATTAACCCTGATACAAGCCTTTTACAGGTGGTACGTCTGTTCACCTCTCGGAGACTGTCACTAGAAACAAGAGATGTGTTACTTTCAGTTCTCTTGAGAGACTTTTGTCTCAACTGAAGTTTTAGAGAAGCCTTACTGAGGCTCTGGTGCCCCGGCTGACATCTTGTCCCTGAAGCAGGCTGTTCCTGGGCAGCCTATGCTGGGCTCTCAACCTCACTTGAAGCCAAATCTCTATTTTTCTCCCTACCTGCAGGACAAATTGCAGACTGCTGAGGCTGGAACACTTGCTAGGGCATACCTTCAACCCTGGATCAAGCTGTAAGCTAAAAGCTGTCTTTAGCACTACTTGTTATCTCCAACCTGTTCAAGGGCACTTTTTCTGCACTCTTGTAGATGATGAGTAGGAATTATTTATTCCTTCAAAGCTAAAAATGTTTCCTCTCACCACATAAGCCAATTCCACACCTTGTTACATGCCCTTAAAGTTGCATGTTATTCTAGCAAGCACTGCTCGGGGTGGGCTAATTTCCGAGAGATTCGTTAGTCTTGAAGGAAGCTGGCTGCATCCCGTAGAGGATGGGAAGTTACAAAGCGTCTGCAGTTCTCAGCACTGGAATGAGACCACCTGGTTGAGGAGAAAATGCCGATTGTGGAGAAATGTGGAAATGTAATAATGTCATTTGGGCTGGTGTGTGCGTGAGTTGTCTCACGCTACCAGACACGATAGGCGATTTGTAGGGGGAATATATACCTTCTTTGTATTTCTCTGTGTTGATTTAAACTTGCATACCTATGAGGCAGTTGTTCAATGATTGTATTAGCTGATATTTCTGTATTTCCCAAATCGTTTTTCTGATTGGGCTGTTCAGGAAATACTGTCACTAAAAATAGTACTGCCCAGATGCATGTCAGTTGTGCCTTAGTCACCGCTACCGGCAGGTGAGGCGCAGAAGGGAAATAAAATACCTTGCAAATGGGTGGCTGCTGTTCATGACTTTAATTAAGGGCTCTTAAAAAATTACTTTTACAGAAGCTTTTTTTTACCTGACTTCTTAGAGCATGTAATGGCAGTGTTTTCTATTTGCGTGCTTGATTTCAATGGACTTTTTTTTTCCCAATGATCTAAGAGATCCTTGTGTTTTGTAAACTTTGCTCTCTATGGCAAGGCTGTTACTGAACTTCAGCTGCTTTATGTGCTCGTGTTCATACTAATTTGTGGTTACTGGAGATTTGGCTGGTGAGGGAGCCAAAGGGTGGGGAAAGGAGGGCTTTGATAACAGGCTGTTTGAAAGCTGCTTCAAGAAAAATAAACTGTACTGTACTAACCTTGGTGGAAGGAAGCAGAATGTAATATTTCACAACTTCCGCTTGGTTATTTTCCATTTCTTTCGTCACAGGTACTGAGTAAAATTTGTTCTCAGTAGCACATCAAGTTAAACATCTTCCTTTCTCCACAGATACAATAATGGTATTTAAAAGGTAATGATATATAAGAGGTATTTATATAAAAAAATCAGCAAATTGGATCCTGTACAGCAGGATGTCTTAATGGAGTCTCAGAATAAACATCTGCATACACAGTTTACAGTTGTGATTTTTTTTTTTTTGTCTGCTACAAAGAGCAAATACTTTCCAAAAAGTATAGGAGTTAAGAAAGTCTTACCCTGGACAGGAAGCTTAATTTTGGTATAAAAATTACTTTAGCATGTAGGTTATACTTTAAGTGGCCTTTGGAGCTTGTTTTTATTTTTGCTGATATTTTTTGAGCCTTTGTATGTGCTGGCCCGGGTTGTTTTCCCTGCAGCCTCTGTAAGTATCAATTTAAGTATGGTGAACCAGCAGTGGTGTTGAACAAGTTACGTTTACCCATAGCATCATTCTTAAAGCCACATTTTACTTTATTTTTCAATTCTTTAAACTTTAAATAGAGCTGTGGCTAGACTTACAGTAGTCAGACCTAAGCTAGCATTCTTGATTAATCAGTATTTCCATTATGAAATGTAATGTTGTGAGTGGTTAGGATGACATCAGTCTCCTAGCAAATATATCTTTATCACCATCTATAAATAGGCTGTGCGCTACTGCGGAAAGCACTTCCTTGTACCAAGAGAAAAGGTTTCTGAAAGAAACGAAACTCAGAAGTACGGAGCTGGCCACGCTCGCTGCTGTATCTCGAGTGACGCTGTTACTCGACGTGGCAGCAGTCACCTGCGGGGCACGGCTGGGTAACCCTCTCCCAGCTCTCCGCTGCTGTGGATAAGGTTCTCCGTAGCTTCATGGAAAAGGCTGAGAAGGATGTAAATCTTTGGGCTGGAGAAGATCTCGACATAACACGCAGGATTAGACCAGCTGCTTGCCTTGCCCAGTAACACCAGTAGTAACACCAAAGCCTTTTCATGTGGAATGCGCTTTATGTATATAATTGGTTGGGAAATAAGCGTTGCTTGTTACGCCGCCCGTAGTAGCTGCTCATAAAACTGTAAGGTCTGTATTGTGACATGTCACCTCGGAAATCTTAAGTCATCATCAGACTGCTACGGAACTAAAATGAATAATAAAATGCCTTATAAATGTGTTCTTGAGATACAGCAACTTATAATTCTAGTTAACTGCTTTATAGTCTATTGTTAATCATAGGAACTAAGAGCCATGGGTTTTACTGTGGCTTGTATGAAATTTGATTGTAATGTGGGGTTTTTTGGGGGGGTGTCACAAGGAATTGGACAAAAATGCTGATTCTAGGCTTTTTTCAAAGGGACCCTCACACATCTCCTCTTAAATATCAGGGAGCTGTGTTTGCTCCATCGTGGGCATCCTTGCTGAGCTCCGAATGCTTCAGGCTTCCCCTTTCACTGATGCATCCAGACTGCACCAAGAGGTGCAGTGACGCTCGGCCCTGCAGATACTCCCAGGTAAGCCCAGAATAAACAAAATCCACATTTCTTGCAGGTGTGTGCCAATGGACCTGATGAGCAGCTGCGAGGCTGCAGGGAACGGCCGCCCTGGCTGGAAGCTGGAAGGCAGCACTGACCTTGCACCCACACGGCTGCGGCTGGATTGCTTTTTATTTATTTAAGCTACTTATGTTCAGTAAGGCTGCCAGTCGCTCTGGTCACCAGGGAGAGCCATGTCGTGATGGTACACAGCAGAAATTAATGTGCTGCTCTGCCCTGGGGAGCTGCTCACGCGCTACAGCCATGTCCATGGACACTGCATAAATGCGGCCCTATACACACATACGTGCATAAATATATGTGTGTGTATCTCTATATAAAAAAATCCAAACATGCATATTTATAAAAATACATACACATACATAGGCACACACAGAGAGCCAAACACACATAAGATACATATAGCTACACATATAGAGACGTGTATATGTAGCTATAGATATATTTCTGCACACATATAGACATGATGTGCTATAGCTATGTGTATCTACAGTGATACATATGTGTAGATCTAGCTACACATGTACGGAGCTAGCTAGTTGTGGCTATACAAATATATGTATGTATGTACAGAGAGGGGAAAAAAAGCACCATATACACAATACATAGTTTGCTACATAGCTGTATCTATATAGCTAGGTAGCTATAGAGCAAGATACATATTTGTGTGTGGCTCTGTACTTATACCTGTGTGTATATACATACACATATATACATATACCCTTATATACACACACATAGTGGTATATATACATCTTTCTAACAGCACATACATCCATACTCCCTCGGTGAGTGCAGGGCTACATCACACACCGGTGTGTGCGTTAGCTAATTCCCTCGAGGCACTTTATCGCCTTTTCCTGCCCCACGATTCAAGGCCGGCCAGCTTCAGACAGCAAGGCACTGGCCCCCTCCCCACTGACAAGCTGACCAGGCACCACAACGTGTATTTTAAATATTGCTGCTTTAATAATCTACATCGTGGCAGTAGCTCCAAGGGAAGAAAACAGCTGACAGGATTTTTCTTCTGCCCCCATGTCTCTCCACATCAGTAGTTCCTTATTGCTGCAGACTTCTCTATCCCCCAGCTCCCATAGGCCACGGTTAGATTTAATTCTGCTAATTATCTTAAATATAAAACATAATGCAACTGATCCCCTGACGTTGCTGTAGTAATAAAAAATAGAAAAGAAAAAAAAAAAAAAAGTATCCTTATTGCCAGTGTGTGCCAGTAACTGCTTTTTCCCTTACAAAAGCCCTGCTCCTCGTGCCAGTTAAGGCTAATGTCTCCCTCTCCATTGAGGGCCAATCCTGCACTGAAACAAAGTCAAATTATTCCTCAGGCTGGAACAAGGGACTTTAAAAAATGGTTGCAAGAAAAGCCCAACAGTTTCCTACTTTAAAAACAGTTCACAGTTTTTTGAAAGGGTCAGCGCAGTACAGTAGAGAGCTACATTTACTGAAAACTTCTAATGCTGATAAAGTTTTTTTTAAAAAAAAAAAAAAAATTAACCCAAATGAACCCCAAATTAAATTAAAACCAGGAGAGTTGGTTGGCAGGCCAGGAAGAGAAGAGCATCCTGCACTGCCCAGGGAGCTGGATATGGATAGGAATCAAGGAAAAAAAAAATAAAAATAATTTTTTTAAAAAAAAAAAATCCAGTTTTCCAGGCCGGGTGGTGAGGAGACCCCCGCGCACAAAGGCACGCCAGCGCGAAGGCAACGCGATCTGTTGAAAACACAGCCAGCCCCCACTAAAAGTTTGCCCCGTGAGGTGGTTACGGGCCGGCGTCTCGCTCGGGCTGAAATGAGAAGGGGATAAAGCGAAATATCAGTCACTCGTGCCGGGAATGTGCTCCCCATCCCGTGTATATTTAGCCCCTGGGGACCCTACCTCCCCGTGGCCAGGCTTCTGGGCCAGGGGGGGCTTCTTGAGGACGCCTCGCCTGGGGGCCGGCGCCGGCTTCGCCTCCCCGTCCTCCACGGCGTCGTAGGTGCCGGCCAGGGCGTAGTGCTGCTTCCTCAGCTCGCCCAGGCGCACCCGCTCGCCCTCCAGACGCTTCTCCAGCTCCAGCACCTTCACCTGCACCCAAACAGCCAACCTGAGCCTTGCGCACCCCGGGGTGCGATCCCCCCTCCCGCCGCCATCCCCAGCTGAGGGTGTGGGGGGCAGAAGCAGGGACCCCCGCCTTGTGCAGGTCCGGATTAGGACCTCAGCCTGGCTCAAGGGTGGCAGCATCAAACCCACCCTCATGGACATACCTGTGTTTCCATCTCTTCCTTCTTCAGCTTGATGAGGGACATGCCCGAGAAGTCCATGGTGTCTGTGGGGAAAAGCAGGTGGGTCCTCACTGAGCACACCCCTTGCAGGGGACCCTCGTGTGCCAAAGCAGTGCCAGCAGGGCACCTCGGCCAGAAAGTGCTTTGGGGGCGGGTTTTTTTCTTCATCAAAATCTCACCTTTCTCCTCGATTTGCTCTTGCCCTGACTTGGTGGAAGCCACCACGTTGGCCGCCATCTCGTTGACGTTGCGCGAGCACTCCTGCAGCCGGCTCAGGTTCCTGCTGCTCTTCTCCGCTTTCACCTGCAAAGAGCACGGGGACAGCTGTGGGGCACCTCTGCACCGGCTCCCAGCGGCTCAGGGGAGCCCTGAGGCAGCCATGTTCTGCATGAGAGCACAGACACCGATGACACTCGGGCATGAAAACCCATCGTAAAAAGGACAGACATATGGACAGATGTTTATTCTTGATGATCCCATCATGGCCAGACAAGGTGACCCCTGTGACGCCCTGCAGCCCCAGGACACCAAACCCGCTCTACACCCACCTTGGCCAAGCACACGTGGATAAGCAGCATCAGTGAAGACAGAGCTATTTATTTATTTTTTTAACCATGCTCTTAGTTTTAAAACCATCTGCTGTAAGAGGAGGTATGGGTTGTCCTCCTCCCCCCCAACCTGCATCCCCGTTTGCTCATTGAGACCTCTACACCTCGCTTTCACCCACACCAGCAGGAAAGGTGGCAAGGACCAAAATCCGTCATTCTCAATGCTGGCTCCTGCAGTTGCTTATTCAGGGTTTCTCATTAGTTATTAACATTTTCTTTACATAAGCAGCTTGACAGGAGGAAGATGGGAGGTTTTACACATCTGAAGCAAGCCTTGCTAGGTGCGGGAATATTAATGCAGGTGAAGACACATGGATTAAAAAAGCAGACTGACTTGGACATAGTAAGAGCTTGCCTTCCTCCCTGCTCTGGGAGGAGGCTGCAGGACTGGTGGACAGGATGGCCACACACTGCTGCCTGAAAGCATCCTTGGGACAACACCACGGGAACAAAATGACTTAAGAGTTGCCGAGCTGCATGCAGACAGTCCTGCTGGGACACTCACCTTGGAGGCGGCCACCAGCTGGGCCGTGCTGGCGGCGATTTCATGGGAGCAGACGATCAGTTCTTCATATTTGCCTGTATGCAGGACGACCCTGTCTGCTGACTCCCTGCATTACAGATCAGAAGGGAGATCGTATTAGAGATACTTACTGTGCACTACGAAGCATGTGCAGGTTATTTACCTCCTGCTATACCCTTAGAAATCAGCATCAGACTGTTGAACCAGCAGCTTTGCCTGTAATTATTCAAAGCTCATTTACAAGCAATTACTCAAAGCCCAGATCCAGAAGTTCTGGATGGGTGTAAAATATATGCGGAGGCAAGATTGTGTTTCTGTAATGAAGTGGATGAGATTTTTAAAACTTTGTCCAAAAATGCCCCCACATTTCCTGCACTGGCACGGCAATACTCTGCCCCGATCCCAGCCGCCCCCTCCGTGACCATCCGAGCAGCAACCAGGACATGGAGTAGATGATTACAGCAACTTTCATATTTTGCAAACAGGGAGGAACTAGCAGTCCTTATTTTGGTGACCATGTAGTCTGACCCAGGCTATGATGCTCTATAAGGAATTAACAATAATGCTCCCTGCAGACTCGGCAGAGGGACAGTTTGGGTTATCGGGTGATGGAGAAGTGTGGGCCAGCTGTGCCCAGAGAGAAGCCTCCCACAGCAGCCAAGGGAGAGGTCCCGGGGGTACCTACACGAGCTGCGTGGCTCCCCAGCCCACCGCCTTGGAGGCAGAGATCAGCCCTTCTGTCCAGCGCGAGTTCTTGGCGTAAAACTCCTGAGTTGTTGCTGCCCCCTGTTGTTACAAGAATATTATGGAATGTGTTAACTTGTTTCTAATATACAACAATATATAAATCCATATAAAATATAACAATACATAGACTCATCTATAAAGACATAAATCAAGGGATTGGCAGCATTTCTGTGTCCTTCAGGCTGCTCTTACTGACCTGCTTAAACACAGATTGAGAAAACAAACTTTGGAGCCCCAAAGTCTGCAAATTTGGTCTGGGTTTAACACACACATTTAGGCTGTCATCTTTAGATGGACAAGGCTTTGTAAAGGTGACAGCAATGTCTGTAGAGAGCACAGGGCTGAGCAGCCCGTCTCCAGCGAGTGAGACTGCCAGGGTACCGCTAACACCGGAAAGCACAAAATTCAGCTGGTATTTCTGCAAATTGTGGGAAATGCTCCCGTATTTCATGTCGGTGCAGGAAGACAAGTGTAGGGGAGGACTTACCCGGCCACTTTCTACTATCTCCTTCTGTAGGTTCGTAGATGTCATTACAAGAAGTCTAATAGCCTGGAACGAAGAAAAACAGGTTTTGGTGTTTGATGGAGATTGAGAAGGACTGATGCTGCCAGTGGTGGGAAGTTACAGTTTTGCACAGTCTTGATACCCCATCTAGGTTTCTGCAGTACTGACCTTCATTAGGTCCGTGCAGGAATTCAGAATCCTGTAGGGAAAAAAAGAGAAAAGTGTTCAGCACCCTCCAACGCCACATCCAGGGAAGCAGGCTTTGGCCTCAGTTAGAAAACAGGTCTTTTTTTGGAGACCGGCCAGCCTGCAGGTTATTTCTAAGCAGCCCACAAAGCAGCCGTGAACAATTGGCTTAGCCGTGCAAGACATCCACCCTCCTAAAGAGAATTTCACACTCAGCATCGGGATGATGCAGCACCGGGCTGCACGTGCAGCTTTGGAGTAAAGTCCAGCCCAGCAGGGTATGGGCGTGGGACAGAAACCTGCCCGCGGCTGTCGCACGCCACCCCTCAAAACTCACCGCTCGTTCACTTCAAGCTTAACACCGGAGCTCTTGTTTCTGGCTTGGCTCATCATCTCCTGTTGGGAAACACAAGAGGAAGGGTTGGACACCACGTTGCTGTGATGGCGAGCAGGGTGGAGGAGGAACAGATGCTGCTGCCCCGAGGCACCCCGTCTCACCTCTATCCGTCTGACAGCATCCTCGATCGCCTCCGAGGTGGAGGCCATCTCCTTCTCAACCATATCCCCCAGCTCTTCTTGCTTGATGTCTAAGCTCTTGGGCCTCAGCTCCTGCCAGAGGAGGCAGCAGCCGCCAGGAAGTTTTAGGCAGAGGGAGAGAAGGGAGTATTTGTAAGGAACAACACCAAACCAAACTATCCAACTCCTTTTTTTCCCCCCCTAAATAAATAAAACTACAGAGGCAGCATTCTGCAGACTCCAAGGGTGGAGGGCACATGTGCCACCATCTTGCAGTAAACACGGAAAAGGGACCTCAGAGGTAAGAAATGCCTCAAATCCAGGTGACAAAACTTGATCAGAGGAGCAGTTTTGGCAGGGCAGGGCTCCAGAGAGCTGAAAGCTTTTTGAATTAACAGTAGTTTAATGGAAAAGACTAATGGGGACTTCACAAGAAGAAATATCTGGAAGTTGGGAAGTCTTATTCTGCAGGAGTTACTGGGCTGAAAGACTTCAGCTGATCTAAGGATGACTGTCTCTGTGCACCACCAGGAAGGGTCTCGGTGCTCGGAAGCTGACATGGCTCAAGGAAAGCACCAGAACCCAGGATTACAGGGAACAAGCCACCCCAAAGTGCTCACTCCAACCCAGTGTCTCCGATTTCAGCTCTGGACAATGGGGAAAGCCATGGTTTGGGTTTTTGTTTTTGTTTGTTTGTTTGTTTTTTAAAAACCCTGTCCATAGAGGTGCAGCCAGAAGGCTGCAAGCAACAACCGGGCTTGACACATGGAGGCAACGTCCTTCTGTATTAACTGCCTGCTTTGATTTTTCCATTAGGAAATACCGATGCCAGTAAATAACGCACCCTGCCAGCCCAGGGCGAGAAGGTGAGCGTGCTGGGCTCCATCTCCTACCTGGGCCAGCTGCAGGACCCCCCGTAGCGCCCGCCGCACGTCCCCCAGCTCGGCACACTCCAGTGTCTGCTTGTCCTTCAGCTTGCCCAGGTAGTCCAGGCTCTGCTGCCCACAGTCCCGGCACATCTCCATCAGTCCTGGCGAGAGGAGGGGTTGGTGCCGAGCTCCTCGCAGGACAGGGGCATCCCCCATCCCAGCTCTGCCACCCTCTTCTTCCTCCTCCCCTTGGCTGCAGAGATGATGCCGAGCATCAGCAGCATCCAGCAAATTTCTTGCCAAAGAGCATGAATCGGTTTCCAGGAGCAAAGTTACGTTCCTGGCCTAGGAAGGGGCACCGGAGGGGAGGGAATGTCGGGAAGAGGAGCACGGAGAGCAGGGGGGACCCTGCTGCCTCCAGGGAAGATCTGCTTCACATCCAGCCCCCAGAGGAGGGGGCTTTGGCACAGCCACCCCAAAAACAACCCCCACAAGCAAAAAAGAAACCCCCAACACCCACTGTGTCCACACACGGCACTCACGGTCAGCGTGGTCAGTGGGAGCCAGGTGGGATGTGGCGCTGCCGTTCACGATGGTGTCGGCTGTCAGGTGTGAGAAGAGGGCCAAAGCCCCCACCAGCCCCGCGGCATCTGCCAGCAAGAGCGTGTGGTCAGGTGCTGCCAGCCCAGGGCACCACTTGCCACGTCCTGGGGGCTGCAGCCTGCCCTCGAAGGCACTCAAGGATCAGCACAAGAGCTTGGAGAGGTTGGGATTGACTCCTCCAGCTCGCAGGTTGCTCCTTGAACGAGCTCAGGGGAACCCACCAACTCCGCCCACCGCGTCCCTCCATCACCAGGGCATTGCACTCTTGCCGATGGCCCCGAAGCGGCTGGGGGCTGTTGGATGTATAAAAATAAAAGCAAGATGCAAGCAATGCCGCCGGTCCCCAGCCCCAGGTACCTGCCATGGAGGCCACGTACTGCGCGTGCCCGTTCTCCACAGTGTCCGTGGACTCCAGCGCCGCCTGTGCCCGGCTGAGCAGGTAATCTGCAATGAATTTAGCTTCGTTAGCACGGTCAGGCTGCAGACTCTCTGAACGAGCACAAGTGCTGACTCCGCGAGGCACCATTGAGTTGAAGCCACGACAGCTCAGGTCCTTTTGGCCCTGGCCAGGGAACAGCACTAAAATCTAAGCTAAGCAGTGCTGAGATGAGAGCTAAAAATTCCCTCCTGGGAAGCCTGACCCCAACCTCCTTGGGCATGATGTTTAGTAGGAAAAAAATGCCTGAGGGAAGCTGAGATGCAATGTTATCCATCTTGGAGGGAGAAGGGACTGCGGGTTGCAGCCCCTGTGGCTGAGCAGTACCTGGGGAGCTGGTGCAGCGGACGTGCAGTGGGTCATCCAGCTTGGCCACTGCGTCACGGAGGATGTCCTCCGCCTCCCGCACCGTCTCCTGCAGGATGCCGAACTGCTCATCCAGCAGTTTCTGCTGCAGGCTCTGCTCCTGGTTGCTCTGCAGGGTGGGAGGAACAGGTGAGCGGCACAGCTGGGACACAGGACCCCTATCACCGTGGCCCCATCACCAGCATATCCCTCAAGAGCCCCTTGGCAGGACTAGACCCAAGCATCCCATTATTGCTGGTGCAAGTCATATCCTACAGCTGCATCGGCAATGGCTCGGCACCCCCCAAACACGTCTCGTCCTGGCGAGTAGAGGGGCAGTGGGCTCTCCACGCAGCACTGTACCTTCTCCAGGAGCCTGCCCTGTAGCTCACGGATCTCCCTCGTGGCCTTGTCCGCCTCCTGGCTCAGCTGCAGCTCCTTCTCCTCAACGAGGCCACGCGTGGAGAGCAGCTCACACTCCTTCTCGCTCACCGACCGCCTCAGCACCTCCTTCTCAGCATGCAGGGCCTCCACCTGGGCACTGAGCTCCGCACCTGCCTGCCAATGGGGCCAGGAGACCCCTGTCACTCACCCAGCACCATGTTGCAAGCCCAACAGTTATGCAGGGGGAAGCTGAGGACATGCCCAGCTCATGACACTGATGGGGTAGACCCGCGTTCAGCCCTGCGACAGCTCCCTGGGCTGCCCTTTGCACCGCTGGCTTCGCAGTGGTGGCAGGCATGCCGTCTCGCACGACAGGGATTTGCGATGAGGATTTGGGCGCATCCTGTGCCCCCAGCCTTGTACCTGCTTGGCGTGGCTGAGGGAGCGCTGTGCCTGGTCCAGTTCGTCCCGCCGGGCATCCAGCTCCTGCCGCAGCTGCTCCATCTGCACGCTCTGGTCCTCCAGCTGCAACCGCACGCCCGTGCCAGGGGCTCAGCCGCTGCAAACGTGCTCTGGCCCTGCTCGGCACCGGCACAGGGCCAGGACAGCAGGAACGAGCCTGGCCGTGTTTTGCGGGAGGGGTTTTAAGGATCTCGGGGCGGGGGTGTCATTTTCCCAGGGCAGGAATTTCAGGAGCAACCTCCAGCTTGGGCCCCAAAGAATGGAAGCACCCAAACCCATTGATTTGCATTGTGGCATTTTCTTGGGGGAAGAAATAGCAGATTTGGGCAAGAGGGAATGAAGCACGCTTTAAATAACACCCTCCTGAGGAGCCAGGGCAACTCTTTCCCCGATCAGGGACCAACACCAACAACCACCCCTACACCCCCTGCACCCAAATCGTGCACAGCCACCATGCTTCCCAGGCTGAGAAGGGTTCGGTGCCAGGTTGGTGAGGCCAGACTTGGGGCCGCACTGGCTCACCTTCATCTCAGCCTCCCGCTTGACCTGCTCCACCTGAAACGCCAGCTGCTCCTTGACGCGTGCCACCTCCTCCTGGCTCTGCTGCGTGACCGTCAGCTGCTTGGCGGTGTCGGCATTCTGCACCAGGACAGGGGGGTTACCGGGCATTCGGAGGGCGGACCCTCGCCACTGCTGTGCTCGTTCTGCCCAATTTCTGGCGGGGGGAGTAGCCTGGAGATGCCTTTTTCATGGCATCCAAAACACTGACCATGGGTGGATATGAATTCAAGGGGTGCCCCCCACCCAGTGCTCAGAGGTCCCCGGCTGCAGGACAATACAGGGTGAGGCTGGGCATGCACGAGCCACACTGGCGGTGGTGGAGGGACGAAGGCAGCAGTTGGTCCCTGCCTGGCACAGGCAGCAGCGTTACCTTCCTCAGGAGCTTGGCGTGCGTGTTGATGAGCTCGCTGTGCTTCTCCTTCAGCTTCGTGTAGCGGATCTCCGTGGCGTTGGCTTTCTCTGGACAGAGTGAGAAAGCATCAGCAACCGCGGCACGGGTGTCCTCAGGCCGACGGGCGCTGTAGGGCACCTACTTTCCGCTTCAGCACAGAGACGCTGGGACCTGTCGCTGTCCTGCTTTGCCCTCTGCAGCCTCTCCAGCTCATCCCGCAGTTGCTCGTTGTCCACCAGCGCCTTCTGCTTCTGCTTGCGCTGCTCCTCCACTTCGCCCTCCAGGCTGTTCACTTGCGCCTTGAGCTGCGTGATGTACCGCTGCGCCTGCGGGACGCCATCAGGCACTCGGGCACTGCCCTGCACCAATGCCAGCGATGACTCTGCCCTCCCCAACATCCCCATGCGGGTGCCTGGCTGCCCTGTGGGCAAAGCAGCCGTGAGATGCACGGGAAAGCTCTCCCCTCGGCCCTTGCAGCTGCTCTGTCCCCGCTGCAAGCATCATGTTCGGGACAGCAAAGGGGAGGTCTCGTATGTCCCCACCCCATCTCCATCAGGACTCGGGTCCTGGCACTGGGAGAGGCTCCAAAATGCAGCGCTGGGTGTGAGGACCCTGGTTCCTGCTGCATCCTGTTGGGTTTTCCATACAGCACTGAATACTGCTCCTCCGCCCCCGCACTGGCTGCTCCCAAGCCAGGCTTTACCTCCAGTTTAATCTTCTCCATCTCCGCACGGAGCATGTCCACCTCCTTCTTCAGGCTCTCAATCTGTGCATCCCTGCGGAGAGAGGCAGGTTGGTCCCGCACGGCGGCAGCCAGCCCCCATCCGCCACCATAGACATCCATACCTATCGTCCCGAATGCCATTGGGTGGCCCAAAGGTTTGCTCAAATATATCCGAGGTGACCTGGGGAAGACAGAGGCTGCTGAGCTGAGGCACGCTGCAGGTGCCTGTCCCCCCCATTCCCAGGGTCCTCATCCCATTCCTCTGCCCCTACCTGTGGCTCCGTAGTGGAAACCGTGCTGATCTCAATGAGGTTCTCTGGCTCCTCGTCCTCAGGGGCTTCCTCGGGGATGACTACCACCGGCTTCACATGCTCAGCCAGCGCGGATGCCCGCAAGAAGTTTGGGGGGCTCTGCAGGGACAAGAAGTCGTGGTGGCATCGCTTGCGGTTTCAAGAACCGCTGCAGGCAGGCGCCGAGGGAAGGGAGGCAGCCATCCCTGTGCTGCCGAGATGTGCCGGTGGGTGCCTCTGCAGTGTCCCCAGACACCGAACCCATCTGTGGGCACACCCCCGTGCACCCTGAACCCACAAGCTCTCCAAAGCATCACATATGAGCACCGCACCAAAATCCTGCCGTACCTCTGGCAGCCGAGGGATCTGGATGAGCCGCTTGAAATACAGCATGTCAGATGCTTTCTTAAAGAAGTTTTTCAGGCTGGAGATGGGGGAAAGAAAAACTGCTCGCAGGGGAAGCGGGAAGGGCGCTTGGCTGGATGAAGGGGACCCCACCGCCCCACCTTGGCCCCAGGTTACCTGCGAAACTGCTCATGGAAACGGTCTCGGTGGCCTTGCAGCGTGTCAGACGGTAGACCTGCAGCAACAGGGGGGACAGCCGTGACTGACCCAGGGCTGCAAATTTATTCACACGTGCCCGGATCCATCCAGCTACAAAAGCCAGCCAGTAAAGGCCAAGTGGGAGCGGGATGTGAGGGGTCAGGATGGGAATGGGGTGTCCCCATCGCTGGCATAGGGACCAGGGACGCGGTGCAGGGAGAGGCAGGTGTGAGAACCCCGAAATACCCGCGTGAGGCCCCTGGTGCAGGGGGCTGGCAGGCCAAAGCACATCGGTTTGAATTCATCAAGGACAAGTCCTTCTAATTTCTTCATCTGGGATGTCTACACGGGACGGAGCGGGTCCTTAGAGCCCAGCTGGGATAAGGGGACATGGCCTCCATCCACACAAGCCTAATTCCCGAGAATCCAGCCAGAAGCCTGACCCGGGAAAAGGCCAACACAGGGCACATCCCCAGGGACTCACAGGAGTGCAGCTTGAACATTAACTTGACGGCGTAGTGGTAGAGGTGGCTGCAGTCCTGGATGACCTGGATGAGGGGGGCCAGGCGGCACTGCACCGCCGACATCTGCGAGACCGCCATCGAGGTGTTGAGCTGCCTGAAAACTGAAGGGTTGAGTGCGGTGAGGTGCCGGCGCCCTGTTTGCAGAGCCGTCCTGCTCCAGGCAGCTCAGCTTAATCATTAACCACGATGGACGTGGCTTTGCCAGGACACAGGGTAAACGCCAGGGTTGCTGCCCGTCCTGCCCCCCCACCCCGACCTGGGAACAACTCCGTGCAAGAAAAACACCCAAAGAGACCATGGTGGCAGAGGCAGGGGGTGCTCCGCTCTGCCCCGGATACCCTGACCCCGACAAGGAGGGATTTAACCCCGGGACGATGCAAAGGCAGATCGGCTGCCCTCGGGAGCTGCTGCTGCACGATGCAGCTGGGGAAGGCGAGGGGTTTTGCTCCGCTCTATTTAATCGTGAAAAGAGCTGCGAGAGGATCCCAGGGCAGGGGACGGGCCCGCCAGCACCGCAACCTCGCCTGCCCTGGCTCGGAAACAGATCCCTTCCCTTGGCAGAAATCCAGCCAGCATATCCACTCTGCCTTCTTCCCCATTCAGCTTTAAAGTATTTATGAATATAAATTCTCTGTATAACTGGGTCAGGAGGAGAAGCGGGAGGCTGATGGGAGCCAGGAGCACAGCCTTTCCCGCTGTGCCCTGTTTTTCAGGGCAGCTCTGTGTTTCTGACTCACGACAGGGGAAGAAACCGCTGCATTTTTAAGCCATCTAAAAATTCCTGGAGAAGGTGAGAGAAGCAAACATGGGCAGGGGCCTGCAGCCCTCCCCAGAGGTACTTCAACGAGGGGAAACGAGTATTTAGAAAGAGGTACAGCCCCATCCTCTGCTTCGGGGAGGATAGAAAGGATTTGGGTAACACATATGATTAACGTGGTTGTACCAAAAAGAAATAAAAGCATATTTCAGAGCAGCGCCGCTCTGAAAAACCACCCTGCATTGCTCAGACACCACTCTCCATTGCTCAGGTGGGCTAAAATCAGCCGCATTCCCAAAATATTTTCCTACAACCACCACCTCTACAGAGCATCAACAAGGGAATCTGGGTGAGAAACCTCAGAAATCTCATCTGAGGACAAGGACCTGAGCCTCCAACCTCAGCCTCCAGAGCTGGAACTCCATTCCTGACCAAAGAGCGAAACTATTACTCAAGAGCCCCAGGGCAAGCGGGAGGGACCTGCCGCCTCCTCACCTGACTCCGACAGCTTCAGCTCACAGTCCAGGTAGTCAAACAGCTCAACCGTCAGCTGGAAGCTGCCAAAAAACCAAAAACCCCATCACCCGGCGGCACAGACATCCTTGCTCCGGCTGCTCATGTTTGCTGCAGGTCCCCACGCCAGCAAGGGCTTAGATTGACAGGAATTTGGTGGTTTTGCTCCTTGCATTTACACTCCTCACCACTCCACGGGTGCAGGAGGAATCAGGCACCATCCGACCAATTTATGGAACACTGATGGCTGCCCTGAACAGGAGCCGTTTCGTTAGCAGGATGCTGCCAGCTGGGTGGCACGGAGCTGGTGACCACGCACTGGTCACTTTGCTCCTGCCAGGACACTCACATGTTGTTCACGTCTGTCCCCGCGGTCTTTTCCAACACCTCAT
This sequence comes from Scopus umbretta, assembly GCA_013400535.1. NCBI lineage: Eukaryota > Metazoa > Chordata > Aves > Pelecaniformes > Scopidae > Scopus > Scopus umbretta. The sequence continues at coordinate 241,945 of VZTL01075044.1, forward strand.
CTGACACTTCAAGGCCTGGGGGAAACTCAGGATGCTTTGTAAAAGAAAAAAAACCCAGCAGTTGCCGTTATTATTTTTGTTGATGTGACCCAGTGAAGCCCCAAACCCCGGCATGGAAAGGTGCGGAGGAGGCAGGGTCTCTCACCTTGATGTGGAAGGAGATCTTGGTGAGGAGAAGCCGCGTGTAGATGCTCACCAGCTGTCCATACCTGTCGTGCAAATGGCCCTGCCAGAGACACGAGGGGAAACGCGGTGAATCCGGAGCGATGCAACCGGATCTGGCAGAGCCCGCGCATGCCGGCGAACCCGCGCAAGCCCTGCAGCTCTCGCCCTCCTGCCCTTCACCATGTGCGCAACCATTCACCCAGTGGAGCCAGAGGCGACGGGTTATTTCAGGCGGTGCTTTGCCCTCCCTGTGCCCACGATGAATCTCAGCACCCACCCCAAAGGCCCTAGGAAGGCACCATCCTCTGCTTCACCCCACTCACCCACAGGTCCCCTGTCTCTCGGATGTTGCTGCGGTACCTCTGGCAGTCCTGGAGGACCTGGGGACAAAACCAGGAGGGATACGGCATGGTGGGGCTGGCACAGAGCTGGGTGCTCGCCCACCTGCCTGCCCTGAAGCTGGGGAAGGGGTTATATCCGGCCCCTTACACCACTCCAGCTTTGTGAGAAGTTCAAGCCCTTCAATGGCAACCAGAGACTGGGGCTTTGCACAGGGAAGTTTCAAAGACGAGAGATAACAGAGTGCTTCACAGCCCCACAGCCTGGGAAAGGTGGCCGTGGCAGGGAAGGAAACCCACCCTCTGCACAGAGGGATGTCGGCAAGAGCCAAAAGTTCCCCCCCGCCAGCAACGTGGAAGGGACATTTCGGAGGGGACACTCACGTTGGGGTGGCCGTCACGCAGGACCTTGTGCAGGACATGGCAGAACTTCCAGCTGAGGATGGCGCTGCTGGGCAGGGGCAGCCCGATGGCGTAGGACCAGAAGGTGAATGCTCCCTTCTCGTGGTGCGTCCCCAGGATGATCCCTTCCCTGCGGTCAAGGCCAACCTGACACACAGAGGAGCAGGGGACAGGAGGGGCTGGGGACTATTCCTGTTCAACTTTCATTAAAAAGGGGACACATACCAAGTGTTCCACAGGCACAGAGATCACCATCGTGATGCTGTACCCACAGATAAAACCCCCATTTATTTTTTTCTGGTGCGCCTTCCCCTCCTGCAGGGCACACCGGGGCTCTTCGCATTTTATTGCCAAGGAAATGCCATTTTATTGCACTGCCCTTCTTTGCCTTTTCACTGATGGATGACCCTACATGATGCCGTCCCCTAACCAAACTCTGCATGGGTTTCCCGCCTCCCAAACCTCCCACGGGTGAAACCCCTCCTGCCTCGGCACTGGATCTCCTCCACACTGTCCAGGCGAGCCAAGGGAAAGGATACGGCGGGCATGTTTCTCCTTCACCGGTGCTTCTTGTGTATTTATGGCTTTGCTGATGCTGATGGCCTGTGAGAGGAGGAGAGCGCAGCTGTCAGCAGCAGCATGACCCTTGCGGTCCCCAACCCACGTGCCCCCAGAGCAAAGACCTGGGTGCTCTGCCAACTGGGAACGGCCCGACTGCCCGGTGCCTTTGGGGAATACCCTGAATTTTATAACACGCTTATAACCTTCAAGACGGTCGTGACATATCAAAAGAGGTTTTTTTATCCATGATCAAAGCGGCCCATTAAAACTCCCCCATCCCCAGCGCGATCGGACAGAGCCGGGCCACTACCAGTGCTCAGCTGTTGACGCTCCCTGCTGTCCCCATCCCAAGGAAACAAACGGCATTTTTGCAGCCTGAACTCAGCGCCGTGCCTGGGGAGCATTAAAGCACGACAGCGAGATGCCAAATTCCAGGACTGTTTCTCTAATCACAAGGAGCCTTTGAACCAGGGAGCGGTGGGGGGTTTTTCTGACAGCGTGGCTGTCTGCAAACAGCACGTGGGGGAAAACGCAGCCCCCGAGCAAGGAGGGAGTGGCGGCCGCAATGCCCATTTCGACAGAGCAAAAATCCAGAACGATGTGATTATCAGAGGAGGATTATCTATATTTTAACATATTTGATCACAGCGCACTTCAAATTGTGGGTTTAGTCCAAAATATGACCCTAGACAGGGGTCGGTCGCGTCTCCCACGTGATGATGGGCTGCAAAACTGACTTGCTGTGATCGATGAGGATCTTCCCCCTCCTCCCCAGGTCCCTGCAGACTCAGTTGGGCTGCGTCGCCCTCGCCCGAGCGCTCGGTCTGTGCCTGTGTCTGTGAGCCCTCAGTCACCGGTGGAGGAAAAAGGTCCCGACTGGGAAGGCAGGAAGCGGCCCCGCCACCGGCGCTCATGCCGGAAGAGAAACCCAGTCCCTCCCTGCAGCCCCAACAAGCCATAAAACCTTATGAAAATCTTATCTCCCCTCCCAGAGAAAGCACCTGCTTTGGCACAGCTGCTTGTCCAGGGGACACCTCCGAACCGAGGTGCTTTCCTGCAGGAGGAGGAACCCGACGCCAGGTTATCGAGCGCTCCTGACTTATGCAGGAGGAACCTGACGCCCTGCCAAAGGGGCGACGCTGCAGGTGTCAGTGCACCAAATCCACCCGCAGTGAGCCCAAAACATCCCACGAGCCGGGCACAACAGCAGCAAAAACACTGTGAATGCATAAAAAGAAGTGAGACAGCCCCGAAACACTGAGCCCAGTCACTGGGAAAAGACACCAGTTTTGATTTTCTGCACTGGGGGAAGCCCCAGCGTTACCCCGCCACGTGGGGCCATAAAGCAGCAGCAGAGTTAAGCTGGTGACTTGCTGTAATCCTCTTATCCCCGAAGGTTAACGAGCCTGGAGTGCCCAGGAACAGGCACTTGCAGCGCAGCCGCCTCGCCCAAAGCGTCCAGCACCTCCGCAGCCACCAGAAAGGCTGGAGCCGGCGGAGAGGCTGCACCCTCCACTGTGGCTGGCGACCAGATGGGCCACGGGTCCTCGGGGCTCCTGGCACCTCCCAGTACGGCACCAGAGAGATGGTTTATTGACAGAAAGCAGGGCTGATCACGTACCGGAGAGCAACAAGCCGACGGTTTTGCAAGGCAAGGGCTTGGAAACGTATCTTGCAGCGAAGAGCTGCTAAACGGGTTATTACGTCTTATTGAGGCGCTTTGCATGGGGCTGGGGGAGCAGGGCAGACATCCCCCAAACCTGGATTTTCACTGCCCGCTGTGTGCAGGAGCAGCACGACGCGCTTATCCCAACCCATCACGCTCGTCCCAACCCATCGGCAGGAATCGGGCTCAGCCTCGAGCCCTGCGGGGCCGGGAGGAGGTGCAGCCGGAGGGGCCGATGCAGCCGGAGGGGCTGATGCACGAGATGAGGACAAACCCCCCAGGAAAGGTAACACCGTCCCGCGTTCCCGGGGACGGGAGCTCGGCTGCCCGGCGCTGCCCAGCAGAACAGGCGTAGGGCTGGGGCCCAGCCGGCCTGTCCCAAAACCAGGCTGCCATTCCCATCGGTTCTGGTGGTTTTATCGTGGTTACTGCCCATAAGCTCATTTCCAGCCTGACCAGCCAAAAGTCAGCCTGGGAGCTGCTGGAGAGGCCGGTTTCATCCTCGGTGATTCAGTGCAGAGGTTTCAACTGAGCTGTTTTATATCGAGCGCAGAGGAGCGGACCGGTGCAGGGGCAGCCCCCAGCCCACCCACGGCACCGCCATGACGGAGATGCCGTGACCAGCGTGGTCCCAAATAAACCATGGTGGCACTGAATCAACGCCAATCACTCAGGGGTGCTGGCTTTCGCTGGCTTCAAACCCTGGGCTGGCCATGAGGTCCCCAAAAAGGGGATGGTGGGACCAGGGATGGGCACGGGGCGATGCTGCAGCCTGGGACATGCGTGCCTTCAGGATGTCCCGGCCGGCTGCCTGGCACAGCTGGGCCATGGAGGACGGCTCCAAAACAGGGAGATTTACCCTCGACCCAGCCTCTTGGGTCATCATCGGCAAGTCTGGAGATGGGCAGGTCCCTGTTGCCACTGTAGGTGCGCAACAAGCCTGGCTGAAACCTTCATGCCACCTGTGGACGGTTCCCCATCACCGCCGGGGAGCGGTGCAGCCCTGGCCCCGCCGGTGGGGGGGGTCTGACCCCAAAACCTGCCTGACCGCAGGCCGTGGGAGCCCACACGGGCACAGCCCGAATGCCTTACTCACAGCCCTCACGTACCAAGCTGGTGACGAAAGCCGGGATCAAAGCGCCCAAATGAAGGAGCGCAGTTTACATCCACCCTTTCTTTCCAGGCTGCTTTTAATTACGGCGTGATCCTCCCCGCCCACGGCTCCCCTAAACCCCGGCAGCCCGCAGGGCCGCAATCCCCACCCGGCAGGTGGATGCCGAGTCCCAGCGCGACGCCGCGGCAAGGAGTGATTTTTCTGGCAGCAGGACGTCGAGCTGGAAACCTCCCTGGCCAGGCAGCGCAAGGGCTGGCAGATCAGCCGAACTGCAAACGGCTGCTCTGGAGTTCTCTTCCTAAAGCTTCTCGTTCCCAAATTACACCAAAAAAGCACCACTCAGCAGTCACATATACCGTATTCCTGGCAGCTCTGGAGCTTGTTGGATTTTTAACTTTCTTGTTTAAGAAAAGCAAAAATTGGCCGCAGAAAAGGGCAAGTTTTGCCTCCTGCCAGGCTGCAGAGTGAGCACTCGCTGCGGGACGGTGGCTCCCCATCTCCCACGCCCAACCGCTCCGAGGGGAACGTCTGCATCACCCCGACACAAGACCCCAAAAAGCGTTTTCAGGGAAAGCAGGTGGCCTTCACGTCACCCGCGAGCATCCAGGATCGCGCCAGGGCCAGCAACCTCTGTCCGCAGGCATTGCCCCGGCCTTCGCCGGGGGAAAGGAGATGGGACGCTCTGTTTCGGCAGCATCGTCCTCCAGGGTGGCGTGAAATCCTCAGCCAGCGAAGGCGCGCGGAGGGGACGTGCCACCAGCCTCCCCGCAATACAGAGGTGACGGGCGGTCGTCTCTGCAGCTGCTATAATTAGACGTAAAAGGCCGATCGATACCCGCGTACTGACATCGGAATGGTTTTGCTCTCACCCGAAGCACTGCTAATGGGAAGCCATGTTAGGATAAAGCTCCTTTAGGACAGTTTTTCAGCGGACGCTGGAAAAAAGGTCAGTTCTGGGTGGTGGGAAGCAAGCCCCAGGTTTAGCTCTAATAGGGAGCGACCACCCGCCTGCCCCATACATGGCTCTGCCCAAGGCGTCCCTGCGACCGCGAGCAAAGTCGCACCCACGTGGGGCACAAATCCCACCAAAAAGCTCAAAACATCGTGGAAGGGCGGAAGCAGGGAGGAAGGACGCGCTCCCGCCTGGCTGGCACGCGCTGTCCTTCGGCGCACGAGGCAGCGCTCCCACCGCGATTATGTATCGGCGGTGCCCAGCGGGACGACTGAAGGAGACGCGTCCAGAAGGAACTGGAATTGCCGGTTTTCTCGTGTTGCTACCCAAACCCAACGAGCTCCGTTTCCTATCCAGCACGGCCGAGCGGCACCGTGACCCCGCGAGGCCCGAAATCACCACCTGCCGTCACCGGCACTCTCCGGGGCCAAACCAGCCCAGGGGCCGGGGAAGGACCAGCAACGCAACGGGGCAAAGGGGAAAAATATCCGCGATGAATTTGCAGCCTGCGAAATCAGAGGGGTCAGAGGATGCGTGCTGGGAGGGCACTATTATTTTTGCTGGGGCAGCTGGCAAGCCTGTCCCTCTGTCCATCCCTGCCCACGTAAGCCGTACGATGGGGCTGGCGAGCCCCGTCGGTGCCCGAGCATCGCCCACCCCGCGGGGGCGGCGGGAGGGGCTACGGACACCCCTGTCCAGGCCGGACACCACGGGACACAACCGCCTTTGGGCTTTCTTTTTGCTCTGCCACCCTCTCCGGGACCGGGCACCCGGACCCCACGAGTGACCCAGCGCCGCGGTGGGGGGGACCCATCCCCGGTGCAAAACAGCCCCCGGTTCTGTCGGGGCAGCCCCCGGGACCGGGACC
>VZTL01075047.1:0-14210 GCA_013400535.1 Scopus umbretta
CACCAAAAGGGGGGAAAAGAGGTGATTGGGGGGGGCGGGGGGAAAGGCAATTAAATGTAGACATGAATGTCTCAGAAATTCAGATACTTTGTAGTATGATTTGAGCGTAGAATTATATAATCTCTTTTGCTGAGAAATAATTTGCATTTGGAAAAGGGCATTTTTGAAAGTTCCATAATTCCTGAATGAAACTTGACAGCACTGAGGTTTTTTTTTTTTGGTTTTTTCTTTTTTTTTTACGTTCACAGATACGACAAATATAACTCATTTTATTCATACATTACTTTTTCCTGCTTTGGAGAGAACTGTGTAGGGCCTCAGAAGTCTACTGTTTTGGAAGGGAACAATACAAAATAATATTGGTAATATACAAAGCTTCTTTCCCGAAAAAAAGTTTCTAAGAGAAAGATTGAGATCACTTGAAGCTTGAAACTACTAAAGTAAGTATTCCAGATTTCATAAGAAAAAACCTAAAAGTTTACTAAAATATGCATGTAACCAATATAGATGTGGTTAGTAGTCCAGTATCTTTACAATTCATGTTTATAGCCATTTGGGGCCATTCTTCCCATATTAAAAAATAATTTTCTGATCCAGATAATAAAATTATGAATCTGTAATTGTCCTCTCTGCCTCCGTATGGGTATGCATTAGCTAAAATTAAGTTAATGAGGCTTTTTGGCTGGGGTCTGTTTTTTGGTCAGGCATATAAATTAACTGTCAAAATTGAGCATTTTCATTTTGACAGGAAATTATTTTTCTTATAGAGAAACATAATTTACGATATAAATACATGATGAATCAGGCATTGTAACGCAGATGACCTGATGGCCCTGTATGCTTTCTGAAGTTTGGAATTCATAAAAGTTCTTATTTAAAAAAGGGAGGGGAGAAGGGAGAACTGGGGAGAAATTCCCACAGCTCAAAATATTTCTAAAGCTGCCTAACAAAGCAGCTTTAACTCTCTGTATAAAGCTTTCTCTAAGCAACTTGGTGGGTCTGGCATAAGTATCAACTTTGAACAAGATTTTCATTTCTAATCTCTTTTCCTGCCTCAATACTGAATTATGTTCAGAGTTTTCAGATCATGCTTGCCACAGTGTGACATAGAGAAGCTGCCAAATTCTACAGCCTACAGTCCTAACTCTGTATTGATTACTGAGAGAAGGCGTACCTCTGACCTGTGTGGAATTACATTTGAACCATTCATGTCAGTGTTTCATAATAGAAGTAAAATGTTTACCTCATTTCTTGAAGTGATACTCCACTGAAGTATTCTAAGTTTCTTTTTAGGCCCTATTCCTGTATCACAAACTTTTTTCACAGGATTGGAAATACATGGAGATGAATACAAATGCTGCAAACAGAAAGTATACTTTTGGAACATTGAGGTATGGGCTTTTATCATGGCCTTCTTCTGTCATCAGTGTATTCCTGAAGCAATTACTATAAAATACAAAAATAAGCACCTGTCTGACAGGCAGCAATACTGCTTGTAAGTGAAAATATTTCCTCGTGGGCACTGGATCTGGATTTTTACACTTAAAAGTCTTGTGGTGTCAGCTTGGAACAGAATTTCAAAAGTTCTGTCTTGTTCCTGCAGGTGTGTTCTTACACAAACTCATGTACACCTTTATGTTTAGACTGACACTTCTAAAATATGTCGTTTCCTGTTACATGTTTCTTGTGTGACAAGGTTACATATGCAGAATAAGGTTATGTTATGCATAAGATTACATAATCTTATGTATGTTTGGTTTAGTAAGTTAGGCGATTGGAAGGACAAAAATGACTTCTCCACTGCAGGAGACTTTTCTTGTGTAATGTTTAAAAAGATCGAAGGAACTGTACCCTGCTCCCATAATGTGGTCACATGAGGCAAGTTTTTACAGGGAAACTCTTCAAATAATGAAAAATCAATGTACATCCAAAAATAAGAAGCTTTTGACTGTTTAATGAGATATTTTTAGAAACTTTGTGAGTCATGTTTTCTTTAAGGCAGTTGTGACTGTCTGAATTGTATCAGTGGTTATTTCTTCCACTTCATGCTGATTCCTGAGACTTCAATGACTTATTTATGTAGTTCATTTAACAACCTGATTTTCTTTATTAGTTTGTCTTCTAAAGGAAAGAGAGATACCTGTGTAAACAAGATTGTGGCTCTTGCTTCAACTGTTATTGCCTGGAGGCTTTTTACAAAACATATGATTAAACATGACTTATTAACATAAGTCTTTAGCGTAACTCATAACATTAATGTTGACTCTCTTAGAAGTGCAAGACAAGAAGCAATAAGGGTCTTTTTCCCCATTGGGATTTACTATCCATCTTTTCTGTATACCTCTGAAGTCATGTGCAAATATCAACTCTTTTCAAGAGTTGAAAAAAAGCGTAAGTATTGGAAATGAATTATAGAAACTGTCAGCTTTTCTGTGTGTCTTTTTTCAAAGTATTAGGTACTGATAGCTAGAAAAGCCTGGTTAATCTGCTGAGTGAGATCAAAAGGAAAAATAAGCTTTAGTTCAATTTAGTGTTGCCTGAGATTTATGGATCCTGTGCTGCTCATTTGGCTCGTGTCTGGTTTTTAACCTGTAATTCTAGAATTTGGCAGGCTATTTTCTTTATTGAGGTCTGCTTGCTGTCTGGTGAAACGTAATTTGGGCAGCAATAAAGCAGATGGAAAAAGTACAAGTGCAATTTCCCATTTTTAGTTTCTTTCCTATACAAAATGATAAAAAAAGACACTCCCAGTAAATTAAGTATTAAATGAAAAAAGGGATATTTGAAGTCCCACCTCAGACTGGGAGAAGTCTGAAATGTAATGGGTGTCCTCTCTGCAGTGTTAATGTGTGGTTTTTTTTTTTTCCTCCTGCGGAAAGCCTACTGTCTCAATTACACGTGGGTGTGTTTTGAGGCTGCTCTTGCAGAAGATCTTCTTGTAGTAAGGGTCTGTGTTTTGGAGCACAGCATGCTCTGTGCACAGCTGGTCTACATGAAATAATTGACAGTTCTATAGCCCAATTGTTACATTACTGTTTCCTGGAAGAGACAGATTGGGTTCACCAGCTTAATCCTCAAACATGTGGTCTATATTCAAATATGAAATGAGGCGTAACTGTGAACAAGCTTTATGTTTGGTTGGATTTATTTTGGTATACGCCAAATATATATTCCATGCAAGTGTATCCCCTGGGTTCTCTTCATAAGTTGCTACTGTGACCCTTTCTATCAGACCACTATCTCAATTCCTCTTATTAGGAATGTGTTGTATACTAGGCTAAACCTTAAGCTTCAAGCAGATTCCACTGAGAGGCAATGTTTATGAAAAGACAAATAAAAACTGTTTGACTGTTTTCCTTACTTATCTGTTGTTTCTGCTTTCTGTGAATCATAAACTTTTGGAGAAAAAAAGTAAATCTTAATGGCAAGGAAGGAATTTTTGATTAGTGATTGAAATTATTCTCTCAGTGTCCCATGTATCATATGAAATCTGTAAAAGGGATTTTTATGATATATTCTAATAGCTTCTACAGCTCAGCAAAGAGTGAGAAAATATATTAAAATTAATATACAGGTATCTATTTGATGTAGGGTGATTTATGATGGATTTAGGAAGCTCATCAATAAAACTATGTAGAATAAAATAAAACCAGATCCACATGTTTTAGTCTGTAAATGCAGACATTTATAAAATAAATTGGTATATCATGTTACTTTTGTTTTTCTTTAAGATGACTTCATGTGAATTAGACTCAACTGTGGAGTTACAAGATCTGTTGGAATATGTTGAAAGGTATTAGCCTTATATACAACATCACCTCTTTTGAGTTGAGTAGATGGGCAGACTTTGGGGTCTTGTGAGTTGTTTCTGTTCTGGGATAAGCTGATGGAAGCAGCAGATATTTTTTGTCATAGTCTAGTTTCTTTATCCGTGCAAAATCTGATTTTTTTTCCTGAATAAAGCCTAAAGGAAGCAAAGGGTAAGCAATTTGTTTACTCACTGTTCCAAGCCTTGTAGGTTTTTCTACAAGTTCTTGCAGTCCTATCTGCAGCCCAAGGGTCTTCTGGGTGCTTTTAGTTCTGTCACCCTCATCCCACTCCATTTTTCTCCTTCTCTCTCCTTCTATTGCTTCAGTTAACTATTCCATACTGAAACCTGAACATAGTTTGGTTTGGCTGCATACAGGTCAGATACTGTAATTGTCATCTTGAAAGAGATTTCAGCAGTCTGCACCTGAACAGTGTCTGGGCATTTTTAGTGTGGAACGTCTGCATCAGAGACTGACGGAGTATCTGCCAAGCTGAATTTTAATGTTCCTTTGTCTTTGAATCTTTCTTTCATAATTCTACTTGTGATTATTTTTCTTTTTTTCCCAGAGGACACTGATGTTTTACCTTTTCAAACAGAAAAAGAAAAATTTATATTGTTTCCTAGTGATGCTCTGTGATCAGAAGATTGTGTTAATAATTTCTTTTTTTATTTTGAGACCAAGAGAGAAATGCCCAAGGGTGATGTGAATCATCTATGTATTCCAAGAGCCTCTTTTTTTGAGTAAAGAATTTTCTCCTTACTGGATTGACGCTTGTGATCTGTCATCAGATCTTGAGTTACTTATTTAAGATTTTAGCACCACATTCTGTCTTTTGCTGAATTTAGGGGAAGCTATTTACTCCTCTTAACTGAGGGCTAAATGTATAGCCAAGCTTTTAATTTTTAGATAATCATTTAAAAACCTCATGGTTTTGCTCACTGATAGCAACTACTAACAAAATAGCGTCAAATATTTATACATAAGGCTTAAGGAGTTTGCTTGATTTTACTAACAGAATGCACAAGCCCTTTTTAAAAAACTTTTTTAAAGTACGAATCAAGGTGCGTTGGGTCTGGCTGGGGTGGAGTTAGCTTTTTCCGACAGCAGCCTACATAGTGCTGTGCTTTGTATTTGTAGCTGGAAGGGTATTGATAACGCACGAGTGATTTGGCTATTGCTGAGCAGTGATCCCACAGCATCCAGGCTGTCTCGGCAACTGTCCGTGCCCTCAGAGCGGTAGGCTGGGGGTGGGCAAGAGGTTGGGAGAGGACACAGCCAGGACAGCTGACTCCAGCTGACCAAAGGAATATTCCTGTGGTGTGATGTCATGCTTAGCAATAAAAGCTAAGAGAAAGGAAGCGGCGGGGGGCATTTGTTACTAAGGCGTTTGTATTCCAAAGCAGCCACCATGCTTACTGAGGCCCCACTTCCCAGGAAGTGGCTGGACATTGCCAGCTGCCTTCATCTCGATCCATGAGTTTTTCATCTTACTTTTTCCTCCTGTTCTGCTGAGGAGGGGGAGTGAGAGAGCGGCTTGGTGGGCACCTGGCAGCCAGCCCAGGACAGTCCGCCACACGAGGTCTGGCCTGCCTTGGAGTTGTAGGACACAGGCCAATGTGTTGCAGGACAATTTATCTTGTTTATGAAAAGCAACAACAATGGCAAAGTAATATGCTGTAAAAATCTCATACTTTGCTCCAAATGTTGAAAACTAATTATAGTACAGGCCCACACAGTAGTATATAATACATTTCTATATTTCTGCAATTATTTTAAAGCTGCAGGGTTCATTTGCAGGCCAAGGGCTCATTTAGGAGCAGGGCAGCTTTGACTGGATCGACCGAAACTGGTTTTGAAACTGCATACTCAGGAAGAGCTTCAAATGTAAAGCATGAAAGTTCTTAGTTTTCTCTTGCATTAGAAAAAGCCTTGTTTTCACAGTCAAGAGAATGGTTTATTTCAACTAAATGGAAATATTTAGAACATCAAGCACATACCTGACAAGATTATGGTTTTTAATATGGAATGGATTTTGGACTTTAACTTCTATTGCTATTTTTAAATTGACATTTAAAATTGTTGTTGGATTTTTGAAGCAGCTGCTATGCTAAGGATATCTTCTGATTACAGGTGGCTAATGAGAAATTATGTTGAATTAGAGAATACCAGTTACTTACCTTATTATTCTTAGTAAGATAGGAAAAGAAATTATGTCTAGAACAATTTGTGACAACAGGTGGTTGCACTGAAAAAAAATAGTGAAACACTAAGATGCTGTCAAAACTATGCACAATTTGATTTAAACAAAAAGAACATTGACCTAGACCTTTGTTCATAAAGGGAAGGAATGAAATGCATGAAATGTGTTTAAAAAGCAAGTCTTTATATCAGTGTTCATCACTGAAAAAACTTCACTTGAGATTTTCACCCTGTGAAAATAACATCTGTTAAAACACAGCAATCCAAGAGGAACACATTTCTATGTACCTATTCTTCTTTCATAGTACTTCTGACTTACCATATTTAGTTTAGTACAGTAAACATTGGGATAAATTTTTAGTAAACAACTACTGAAGCTAGAGTAATTTGCAATTTCTATAGTGTCATCATTAGAAAATGCATGGTTTGTAGGAAGAAAGCATGGTGTTTTTTAGCTTGAATAAGTTGATTTGAATCAATGATAGCTATCCTTGTAGTCTTTTCTGTAGCTCAAAAGATAAACTAACCCCTGAAGGTACATATCTTTTTATTTGAAACAAAATTTTTTTAACTAATTCCATAACACTATAGTTTCTATTAGTATACTTCTGCCAAAAATACTTAGATCATAAATACACTATTTTCTTTGAGCTACAATGAACATTTTGTTAGCAAAAGATATAATTAGCTTGCTAAGATTTAGCAAAAGAAGGGGTGAGGTTTGAATCATTTGTCATGGCATTGATCTTGAAAGTTTCCTTTTATTTATTTATTTCAATTTGTGTGAAGAGGTGGTAGGTCTCATGTTGCAGCAGAAATGAGATAATCCAGGTCTGATAGTTGTTGTATGGCACACGTATTATGTTATTTTGAACTGTTTGACTGTTAGACTGAAAAATATTTAAACAGAATGCAAGGACCAGAACAGCTGTGACAGCATAAGAAGTTTTAAATTTTTTCTTTTTTTTCTTTCATTCTTATTCTTTTTTTTTTTTTCTTTTCTTGAAGGCCTTGTTATTTTCCTATCCTTTTCCTTCAGAGGACAGCTTATTTTGTGTTCCCTAAAGTAAAACTGAAAGACACACTCTTCCTTCATTTATTGGAAGTTTCAAGCATGAGAAGGAATACTTGAATTTGAGTGTGACGTGAAAGGCAAACTGCTGTCTGCTGCCATCCCATTGGTAATCCCACTGCAGGGTTGATGTGGGAGCAGGTACCAGAGAAAAAGACCATGGGATGGGGTGATCAGCAAGGGTCAGTGGAAGTAGCAGGTTGAATGCTAAGGGAAGGAATGTGCAAAAATTTATCTGGACTGATAGCTTGGAAGTTGGAAACTCTACAACTTGGAAATTGAGAATAAGCCCAGCCTGTTGTAGAAATGTCGACAGTAATATGATAAGGCTGAGTAAAACTTGTCCAGTCATCTTTTGGTGGTGATAAAATAAGTATCCATTATTTTACTCTGTATGTGTGAAAATGGGAGATTTTTAATTGCAGCTGTGCTTCATAATATTTATACTTTTTTCTTAAAGTCTTTCGGGTACACTTGTGATATTAAAATGACCTAGTGTTTGGACAAGCCATTTTAGAATGCCTCATAATTCAGCAGAAATGCCTTCCATTGTGGGTATGTTGGTGCATACTTCTGAATGCAGAAGATGAGGAGTTTTATCCCAGGTCAGAGTTTTATCCCATTCAAAGATGAATTAATTTTGCCGACTCATTGATCTGATTGGAAGCCACGTGTCCAGGCTTGGCATGGCGCTATGCCTGGACTAACATACCTCCTCTCTCCAAGAAAGCTTATGTCTGCCTGCAAAGGATCTTGTAGATATGTCAGAAATGTATTATGGATCAGAAGGTATAAACATTACATCCAGTTATGCACTGGATGCAGTAATTCTACTGAAGTCAACGAAGGTAGTCTGTATTTTCACTGATATAAGTAGAAATAGAAACATCTTCCATTTAGCTTAAAACACTGTACAGCAGCTTCATGTAATTTTTTAACTTTACGTTTTGCAGATACGGTAGATAAACCTGGTTTATGTCTTTTCTAAGTGGCAGTTGGTATAAACATAGTTATCATTCTATAGAATGAAACATGTGAGAAGTTCCCTATGGAAATGAGGGGAAGAGGTTATTAAATTAACCTAATTAAAATTAAAACAACCTAATGAGAAATTAAAGTGCCTGAAGTGTCTCACTTGGTTCAGTGCTAAAAATTTGGCACACCTGGTGCAGGGAAGTGGCTAAAGCATGTGTATCAGTTAAAGTAAGTGTACTTCCCCGATTTCCTCTGGTACTTCCATTAAACAGGGGGTTTCTCAGCCTGGAGGATATTTTCTTTCTTCATCCTCCATGGCAGTTGTACAGCACAAATAGCAGCAAGAACATGCAGCACCATGTTGTCTACTTTTTCTTAGAAGTAAGATTTCTCACATTTCAGTGAAGTAGAAAAATAAATTGAAATTTTAACTAAACAGGACATCTTTTCATGTTCCATGAGCTTTAAAGAGCTGATGTGTTCTCTTCATTTTCATTAGCAAGCTGGAATACTTGCCAGTCGGGTTTTTTTGCATATTTAGAAATGATGTTGTAGAGTTTGAAGGTTTGAGTCCACAGAGCTGCTTTTGGTGTTCCCTCTTTCTTCTTTAGCTGGTACCTCGGTGACCAGCACTAACACAGGCTGTATTTCATACGTCCAGCATTGCTGTCATTTTTCACAGGGTGTTGGTTGAAGTATGCCAGAATAACAAGTCCTGAAGGTATTATACCTCATTAGTTTTATGGTCTTTTGGCAGTATTTGAAGGTTTTGTTTTGTTTTGTTTTGTTTTTTTTTTTGAAGGGGAAGAACATGTTTATTATCATGAAACTGGGTGCATGGCTGAAATGCTTCAGCTGTTTTTGGAAGATCACAACTTGCAGTTCTTTTGCTGAATTCAAATTCAAAAAGACTTGTTACTAGTAGAGAAGGTGTGAGTATCCTTTGCAACATAAATGTAGCTTTTATAGGTGAATTGCCATATTTTTCAAGATCCATTTTCTCTTTAAAAAGCTGCCTTTTTCTCCTTCCAATCTCCAAAGAATTTTGCTGGGGCAGAATAGCACATGTGCATGTGTGAAAAATTGCTGTTCGTGAGTGTCTCAACCTAGCTAAATATTTAAACATACGCAGCTTGCCTACATATATGCTACTAAAGCAATGGTTTCCTGAATCAGGATTTAACAGATTATTTCTGAGGTTATGCTGGTTTTGGAACGTAGCCTCTGTTACTGCAGTATGTGGATCCTTCTGGTTCTATAATTTATTTTTGCGTAGGATTTCCCAGTGAAGTGGTACAGTTTTGAAAAGGGCAGAGATCCCCACTTCCAAAAAGAGGCTATAGTGCTTATGTTGGATATTATTAAACCAAACACAGGAGTCTAATTCCCAGTGTGTTAGATTTGCTGAGTTTCTTATACAACGTGGAGAAGGTTGTAGGTGTTTCTGAACTGGATTCAGAACAGCCAGAATTGCCTGCGCTGGCCAAGAGGAACTCTAAATGAGTGTGTTTAGGGATACTGCAGGGCAGAGGTGCCTTAATTCCAGGAGCATGCTTTTTTGGATCTTGCACAGGGACTGGGAGCTTCAGGTTTAGAAATCATATATGTTCTTAATTAGAAGCTTAATTTCTCATAGATTTCAGTGGATATCTGGAGTCAAAATAGTAGTTAGAAGTCACAATATCTTAATGCAACAAATACGAAGAGTAGTAAATATTTTATAAGAAATAGGAATAAGTATTGTTGATATAGTGATTGTACTTAATACAAAGCTAAGTTAGATAAAGCCTTATTGGGAGACCTGATTAATGCTCTTACCCTTTTTAATTTTTTGTTATGCTAGCATTGTACTTGAGCTTCAAAGTTATAGTTGTTTGTCACAATGACTTGTTTGTTGCAATGAAACTCCTCATTTGCTTAGTTTGTAACACTGAACGCTCCATCTATGCTGGCAGAGACATTTGCTGTTCCAAACTGGTGTCTTCCCTGACTATAGAAAAGATTGGACCAACCTTAATAATAATTTGCAACAATGATTATTAGGGAAAAAAAAAATAGAGGAAGCTTTGCTGAAAGTTCCTATTGGATTGCTGTCTTATTTTCTTTTTTTACAAGTAGCATGTGCAAAGTTTTTATTACCAATTTCTTGGAGTTTTGGGAAAATTATCAAAGATTTTGTCTAAAGTTTACAAAGTATGACAGGGAAATTTGGATTATTAAACATTTTTAAACACAGTATTTCTAAGCTAAATTGTTATTGTGCTTTTGTGTTTTAGACCACCTTTTTTCAGAATTTGTAATTCGGAGATTTGGAACCTTTTAAATCTTAATCATTTTTAGCAGGATGTGTGTGACAAACAAAGGTGTTTATGTTGAGTGACTCATAACATTTTCAAAGATGTACATCACAAGAGCTGCTTAGTAGATCCTTCCCAGCTGGTGCTATAACCATATTTGTTTTTCAGTATAGCTAAAATGGTTGTTCTGTTTTCAAATTTTAAATTACATTAAGTACAATTCTAGCGTCTGTTTCTTCCACTGATTTTCAGCTTTTGGCATCTGAAAAATCAACATTTTATTTTCTGATTCAGTTGGCTTCTTTTAGATGGTTATTAATATTTTTTCTTTGAAATTATAGCAAGACCCTTTTTTCTGCCGTGTTTCTACAACGCCATGACTATTTACTAATGATACATGCTAAGTGGCAGATAGTACATGTCTACTACCCTTTTAGGTGTAAATATTTCTGCAGGACAGAATAAGAAAAACATATTGAAAAAGAATGAAAAAATCTTTTTCATATGTGTAGCAGAATTTACTTACTCTTAATTCTTTGAATACTTTAGCTGCGCTTTGCATATGATCAGGTTCATATAGCATACTGAAGCTGTTCTTTAGAGATTATTTCTTACTACAGAAATTCATTTAATCAATTTGAGGATAATTATAATAGTCTGATTATAGGAATGTATGGATACATGAGGTTTAGGCAGATATTCACCATTTAGACCTCTAGTGAAGGTCTGAACTAGTGAATTTAGAAGCTTCATTCTCTAGGAGCTCTGCTGTATTCATTAGAGATGGCAACAGAGATCTTAGATGAGTTGAGCCGCTCTGTTGCAGAAATTCTCTATGGTAGGGAGGACCCATATTGCCTAGGCTGCTTTCTTATACATCTCTGATTGAGGCTGAATCTGGGCCCTAATCCTTGCTCTTTATTGTTGATTTGTATTGTTCTAATTGGAGCACAGGTGCCCTGAAGATAATTCATACCAGCTTCCACTTGGAAGATCTTAAGCTATTTATTACCTTCTTTCTTATCATTGAATTCCTGATACTTTGAAAATATTTTAACATGTTGGCTAGATTGAATGACTGACTGTCTGAATAGTAACTAATTCAAACCAGTGACAGGGAATGCCAAGTTCAGACAGAACTTAACGCGGGAATAAATGTCAGGAGTGATGCATACTTAGAGCCCAGTTTCAGAGATACGATACGACCTTCAAAATACCCGTGCTATGAGAGTTTTGGTTATAAAGCAGGCAGTCACAAATAAAAGGAAATGTTGATCAGATAGTTGGCTGGGAGGCAGCGAAAGAACCTACAAAATCAAATCCCACATATAAACCCATCAACAAGTTATTAGGCAGGCTGAAACAAAAGAATGCAGATAGGAGGGAAGAGCTTTGTAGTGCTCTTAGCTCTGTTTTTTCTCAGACTTTTACAAATTGATGGGCACTTAATTTTTATTTCAGCATATTCCAAGGGTTGGGTGAGGTCTTTCCAGTTTTGTCTTCTGCACTGTTGAAAAACAAACTGTTGTAACAGATCACTGGGTTCTTGACATGTATTAGGTCCCTTTTGTTATCAAAAATGTATGTGTCTGTAAAAACTTAGTTAGTATATATCATTATGTGCAAGTGTGTTGTGGGGTAAAAGATTTGAAACAGTGTGCAGAAGGCTAGTATTAGGCCATTTATATAAAGCAAAACTCTGAGAATGAGTTTCACTTCCCTCCTGTGAAATATGTTGTATTACTGTTTCTTGCACTAGCAGTGAAATTTATTTTTCTTAAATAGTTAAATAACTGATTTTTATTTTCTGTCTTTTCTTTGTTCTCCCATTCACAATTTTGAAGTGATACAGAATGCAAATCAAACCCTTTTGGGGCACTGGAAGAGACTTGTGATACGATAGAAGACGAGGGCGACGTTTACGTTAAAGTTTGCTTTGATTTTCTAAAGAAAACATTACACTATTGCAGTTGTTAATCAAATAATCAGAATTTGTAGTCTAAGATCTGATCTAATTTTTCTGTTTTTACCTAGTCTCAATGTTAGTAGCCTATAGGGGGGAAAAAAAAACCACAAAAGTACCATTTGTATTGAAATAAATACAGCAAGTTTGCATGAATATTTAATATTTCTGCTGTGGATCTTTTGCATGTACATTAGCACACAGCTGACTTTTCAAATTCAGAAGTGATCTCCTTACCTACAATTCTATGCTTGTTTAGAAGATGGTTGTGTTTCTTTGATTTAACTGAAGTTCATATGTCCCCCAACATCCAAGTTACATACAACTTTTATAACATGAACATTCATTTGAAAAGGAGGAATCAGTGGGATATGTTATACTTTTGGATAAATCTAAACACTCAAAAATATTTCATGTTTCTCTCTCAAAATATCTGCATTTTAAAATTCACTGAAGTTGAGATGTACCAGGAGGTTTATTCAGATATCAATTGAACATTAATTTTAGAAGGTGGTATATGGAAAAGTTTCATGTGTTGGTTTTTATGTGAATTTGTTTTCCTCTTTACTAGCAAGTTTTTGAGAAGCAAACCATAGATTGCTTTGTTAAATGTGGCATAGCATCATCCACTTTAAAAGGCAGGATAGTCATTTTTTTTGCTACACACCATGTAGGGAGATGAAATTGGAGGAGAAGTTGTCAGGAAGATGGGTAAGAAAGAAAAAGATGAGTAAAATGCTCAGCCAGCAGCAGCATATACTTGCCGGGAGCTGGCAGTCCTTACCACTGAAGCAGGAGCTGTTCCTCGGAGGTAACAGTGTGAATCCAAAGAAAAGAGGATTTTACAGACCATTGCAGGGCTAGCATGATTATCTTCATGCTGTATGTGTTGGTATCTATTAAATATTATTTAATAAGTTACAAACATAGCTGATGGTTTTTATAGACAGAAAATGAATATTACTTACTTTCAAATAATCTTCTGAACACCATAGATTTTATAACTCTTTGTAAGAGTAGAATTGTCCTATCATTGCAAAAAGGACATTTATGTTGTCTTTTGGTTTTCATAGATCTTTGAGATGAAAATTGCTGTATAAATATATATTCTGTTGTAATAACTTAGAATGTTTCAGTTATGTTACCTTCATTTGGGTACTGTGTCAAAATCTAAAAGACCTATTCAGTCTTCATCTTGTGAAAATACTAGAAGTCATGTCCAAAAGTCAAACAGAAAGATAATTTTTTAAGACTTACTACATGGGCATTGGTCAGTGTTGCTGCTTAGAAGATTTCTTGCTTGTTCTGACCACAATTTAGGATCTGCTAATAAGACTAAGCATATTGTTTTCTTTCTTTCATGGTAAAAGCTCAGCATAAACAGCAAGCCAAGTAGGCAACTTCTTGGTACAGAATGCTTCATTTTACTGGATGGAGTAATTCTTCCATTGTAAATACTTGACTCTTTAAATACTGGAAACTCTCCAAGAATTAGAGAGACTTGTTAAGGCATGGATGTTACAAAGACCACTTTTAGCAGCTTATAGACAAGAAAAAAAGATGTAAGACATGCTAAAATCATACAGGCTATTCCCTTTGCATGCATCTATTCTTTTGGTTTCAGCAGTAGGTTAATTCATCGTCATTAGTAGATAAAAGCTCTGAAAAAGACTAGAAGAATGGCGCTTGCTACTGGGTTTTACTAGGAGCATTCAACTACAAAAAAGAGAGACATTCAACAGTATAGTCAGCTCTCAATTATTCAGCACAATGAGGCTGGCATGGACTAGCTCTCATAAAGCAAAAATGCAGCTAATTCAGTACATATGTATTGGACTATAAAACCATAGTTAACATATTTACCTTTGGAAAATTTGTAAACATATTTCCTT
>VZTL01075048.1:7596-23864 GCA_013400535.1 Scopus umbretta
TTTAACGAACTGAACACTCTGATACAAGGGACTTCCACCTCAATCATCTCGCTCACTGAAAAATTGAGCTGCTACTCCAGGCTCTTTCTCTAGTCAGTAGAGAGGGCAGGCAGCTCCACAGGGCAGTTCATCCCCTACAGAAGACTATTTTAGGATGGAATGAGTTTCTCTCTGGAGGCATTTATCTTTCTTGACTATGGAGAGACATAGATAAGAAACCTAGACTAGACACCCGTGTTTCAATGTTAAAAAGTAATCTGAGTTGATTCTCACCCTAAAATCATGTATTATCATAAGGGAATAATACGCTTTTGGCATCCGAGTTGAAGAGGACTGTAATTAATCATTATCTCCGAATCGTTACTCAAGCAAAACTTTAAGGGAATTGTTCCCGATTAGTGATTGCAGGACCAAGATCTGTAAGAATCTCTGTAGAAGAGACTGTGATCTCTGCAGCTCTAATGAGTCTTCGTTCTGAGATTCATTATAGCTCAGCTGGCCTTGTGAGTGGCTCTGCAAAATGACTTCTCTCCAAAGTATGACGCTAGCACTAGAGCTGGGTAAGTATTTGTAAGGGGCTCTTGCAAGCATACTATTTTTTTTTTTTTTTTCTCTTGAAGTGAGTCCACTTTGGTTTCTCTTAGCATACCTCTTTGTTTTCCTTTTGTAGAACATGTGAGAAACAGGGATAGAAACATGTGGTTATATTCTCGGCTACGTAAATCAGAGTAGCTTCACTGGCTGAAAACACTGTCCTACTGTTTCATTAAAAGATGAAAGCTGGGATCGTTTGAGGTTCATTCTTTTTACACTTTGAACATCTGGTGCTCCAGTGCAGGAGACTCATTCTTGTAGTCTAATACTGAAAATAGGGAATCCTGTGTGTGTCAAATTTCTACTATTGATAGAGCTGAAGTAGGTATGAACGCTAATTTGTTAGAAATATTAGATGTTTGAATTGGAGGCAACTGAGAATTTAATGTAAATTTAAAATTTATCTGTCCTGCAAATGTAGTCAATCTAATAAAAGTATATATGAAGAGTGGAAAAGGGATTAAGGCAATTTTCTTAGATAATGATGGGGAGTTTTGTTATTTATGGTGTTGACTTTTGACAAAGTAAGAACAAACCTTACTGGCAAGTTCTTACATCCTCTGAAGTTTCATTCTCTTTTAGTATTTCCTTTGATATGCTGCTAGATAGGTGCTTCAGATCTTAGCAGTAGGGTCTCAAATCTTAGTTTTCATTTCGGAAGCAGTTGGTCTCGAATGAGGTAAGCCAGACAGATCACTCGACCCCTCCCCACCTAATTGTTTCCCTCCTCTTTCATCAAAGTGACATCCTCTCTGAAAGGTCATCGTCTAGGAACTTACTGATCGTCATTCCGCAGTATGTAGCTTGGCTGATAGATTCAGGCTGTAGAATATGAAGTACAGTTTTGGGGTTTTTTAATCTGTAAATGTTTGCTCTTTGCTAAAATCCAACAATATGTGTGCTGCTTTTTTTTTTTTTNNNNAATATGTTGTGTGTTTTTTTTTTTTTTTTTTTTTTTTTTTACAGTGCATTTTAGCACAATGTGTTAGTGTTACAGTTGTGTGAATTTGACAACTTTAAATCTGATTTTATTTTTAGGCATCCTGTCATGGAAAAAATTTATCCTCCATTATTTAGTCACAGAAAGATAGTTTGGGTTTGGGTTTTTGTTGGTTGGGGGTTGGTTGGTTTGTTTGTTTGTTTTGGCCTCATTTAACATTAGCTGATTAGCTTAATGCTATTAGTTTTAGTAAGATTTTTACTCTTGTATCAGGTGACAATCAATCTCTTCTGCCTTAAATACGTATTGCTGAGATTTGAGGCTTGGGTCTACAGTCAAGTAAGATGCCAGCTACCTACAGCTGGGAGAGGTTTGGGTTCTGCAGGTTTCTAGATTGACCTTTATAGAGATGTTTACTGCAACAATCACATTAACATCGTATTTTAGATAGAATTCAGAGAGTGACTCCATTATTCCCATCCCCTGTGTTGCCTTTTACTTCCAGTCAGGCTGTCTGAACCCACTTTGAAAAGTAGTACACTTAATTTCCCTCTAAAAAACATTAATAGGAAAGATTAAAAAACAAATAATTTTTTTCCTTCACAGCTGCCTATAGCAATGTCTTTCATCAAGCTCCCTTTCTTTACTTTTCACAGAAGAAAAGCAAAATCTCAAAGCTCAGAACACCGTAATCACGAGATGTAGAACATAGTAGTTTTCTGAATGCCATCTTAGCTCTGCCCAGGCCTGTTTACTGCAGTGGTTCCAGCTGCTTCCCTCAAAACTATTCTAGGCGAGAGAGACATCATCAGGAAGCCGTTGCACACGTAAAACTAGAATTTGTAGTGCTGTTTACATTTACTTGCCCAAGAGAGTTGTATTATCTTTGAGTGTGTGTACACATAAATATGAATACATACATATGCGTATGGAGTCTTCCGCTCCCAACTGTTACTACTTAAACTTGGATTCTTTTCATTCTCCTTGTAGCTATGCCTCTTCTTAAATAACACGGTGAACTGTCACTAGTGTCATTCTGTAAGCTAACAGGAGACTACAGAAAAAAAAAACAAAACAAAAAACAACTCTAAGCTTTGATGGAGCCAGCAGGTCAAACTTCAAATTTTCCTACCCGTAGTAGTTGAATAGAACACTTCATTCTTCTAGGAAGACAATTAAATGCTTCTTCAGCTGCATGAATTACTACATTGACAGAAAGATGCCAGAGGGGGAGCGTATATTAGCTAGTTAATAAGTGCTGGACAGAAAGAATTAATTCAAAGAATGCTTCCTACAAAACTAACGACATCATAGCTGCTAACCTCAAATGGTACGTGGGAAGGAATTACTTGGATCCCTTTATTTCTATGTTTATTTTTTATGTCATGTAATCTCTATACTATCGGTACTATATATAAGACTATGTAATACTGTGAAGAATGCTGACTAAATGGCTTACATGAACGCTCTGAGCTCAGGTTTGGATGGACTGTCATCGCTAGTATTGTTTATTCAGGTTGGTTTATGTTGTAATCTTACTTACGCTTACGCAAATATGGAAGTTGATATAGAGCAAACCCTGAACAGTTAATATGAATTAGTCTTCTGCTTTTAAAATACAAGATATTCATAGATGTATTTGAAAAGAACTCTTACTTCTCTCCTTTTGCTTCACCTTTAGTAATAGTATATAACTTAGCAATAATCTGGGGAAACCTTGAAGCTGTCTGTTTTTTCAGAGGGCAGGTGCTCTTCCTTTGACAAAAGTGTGATTCCCATGCATTGTCATAAGGCAATCTTGAAAAATCTCAATCTTTATTTAGAGTAACAAGCAAATTTGCAGTGTTTATGCAGTTGTAGCATAAAAACTTGTAAAAACAGGTATGGTTCGCCAGACGTGAAGTGTGAAAATGAACAGTATGATATGAAAGAATAAAAACGCTTGTATTTTGCAGTTCAGCTGTCTTCTAATGAGCAATTCAATTAAGTTTGGCCTTGTTAAGTAGATGCTTGAAAAATAAGTCAAGGATGCAGTAATTACGAACACAGAAAACCAAATCCCTCCCTCTTTTAAATAGCAATCAAAATATTTATGTGGAGAAGTTGTTATTGTGGAGCTTTCTATACATATTCTAAAAATCATTAGGCAGCTAAGTTGAGAAGAACTCAATGTGCAAAAACACAGGGTTGAGAGGCTTGAGGAGGTATTCAATGCAGATCTGTCAGTATCTCAGTTTCAAGACTCCACAGGGGAATGATGTATGTAAGTTTATAATAGGAACACGTTATACTTTTACCAAATTGTGAACAAATTGAGCATAAAAAGTGAATAATGACATTTCACACTGGGTATTTGTTTCCAATTAATACAGAAAACTTACCCAGCTCTAAAGCAATAGATGATACTTAAGATAGACATTGATAATGAAAACTGATTTCTGGACAGTGCATTGTACATCTGATCATGGAAACATTGGCTTTGTTTAACTGAGAACTTACTGGGTTCCCTGCCCCCCCCCCCCTTTTGTTTTACTGATGGTCAAAATTTTTTCTCTAGGATAACAACATTAAGGTAAAGAACAAGAGCAAAATGTAGGAGACACTGTCTGCTGTGTTCAGCGGAGTGGTATTTGGTTTAACTTCAGCAGTGTCACGGGAGTAGATAGCTCATTTACCCATTGCCATTCGGAATTTGTAAAGCAATCTGTAAGCCACAGCTTCTGCCCGGGTGACTTGTCTGTTCTGTAAAATCCCACTTGCTTCAGCAATGTGAAAGAGTTGGTCTTTGGTTTATCTCCCTTTGCCTTTCTCACTGTCACCAGTGGTCACTATGGAGCACGTCATTCAGTTTCATTCAAACTTAGACCTGCTTTTATTTGGCAAGGCACTGGGCTGCATGGTCCAGTGATCCTGGAATGGGCCTGAAGAGTGCAGCTGAGTGGGGCCCTGATCGAAGCTTTGAGCTTAGGTTCAGACTTTGCTAGGGAAAGCAAAGCATCAGAATGAAGTTGCCTTGGAAAGGAGGGGAGAGAGGGGGTGGGCTGGGCAGCTTTTCCCTGAGGACGGTGGAGCCTCTCCCTGTTGGAGCTTTACTGAGCATCACCTCTGAAAAACCTGAAAATCTGGCCTGTGCTCCAGTGAAGAGTTACATGGTGGAGCAATAAAAATCATCAGCTCTTCACTTGGCATCCTCCTGCCTGACACTAGGAAATGCAGCACACGATGCCTTTTAATGCCCGTTTACCTCAGGGAGGAAAGGGCGAGCCCATGTGGAGAAACGTCTAGTTGGAAGGGCTTCAGGCAGTAATGCCAGGCTGCAGCAGAGTGTACCTATTTCAGTAAAATGAATGGTGCTACTAAAGGATTTTTGCCATTCTGTTTTGCATAAAGTAGCATCTCTTTATTGTGAACATCGCAAACTAAGATTCCTAACTTAGAAATGGGTTTAGTCAGTGTAGCTGTAGTGCTACTAGCTACAATTTTTTTTACAGATTAGTTCAACAGAAAGAAAGAAAAATTGTTGCTACTTTAAAAACAATAAGCCAAGAACTGACATTTCAGAGAGGTACCGTATGCTGTAGTGCCTCTGTCACGTGCTTTATCTGCTCTCTGGCCATGTCCAGCACTTCTGGATGTGCAGAAGCCTCTTTGGAGAAACCCTGCAGTAGATTCTAGTGCTGTCATGCTTGAAAGTCCCAGATAAGAACTGGAAATCTTCAGACTTACGGGTGTAACTTTTCTGAGTGAAAAAGGAAGGTGTGAAGTGCTCAGGGAAGCTCTCTTGAACAGTAGCCTTTTTCAAGGCTGCATTCGCTAACTTAATGTCTAAATTATGACTGCTTTTGTCTTTTAAGAGAGACGTGTGTGGAGCATGCTGTTACCGTGCAACTGTACTGTTAATGGAATGTATTCAGGAACCTCCAAGAGACGGGCAATGATATCTGAGTTTTACAAAGGAATCACAGAGTGTCAGGTATGACAGAGTCTGTGTTACTTAATCTTATATAAGGGTGAACTTCAAATTTGCCCTATAGCTGTAATTGTGAGGTAGGTGAGTATCGGGGCTCTGTGTGTGTGCCCTTAATTATATCAGTTCCATGGCTGCCTGCATAGAGAGCATGGTGGACTGACCGGGGGTTGTTCACAGCTTCTAGCCAGCTTCACAGCAAAGCATTTGACTAATGCATGCAGCAGCTTTCCAGATGAAAATGCTGGACAGTCCCAGAGTCTCCCTCAGGCAGCTCCTGCTGTGCATTGCCCAATTGGTAAGAACTGTTTCTGTGCTTAAATGTTCTGATTAACATCCTGGGTGGAGAATCTGGCAGTTCCAGTGATTTCTCTGCAGCAGGAACTGCCTAGAATTGACCAGACTGAACATAAATATTGTCAAGTGTTCAGTAGAAACTGTTCTGTGCAGATGTGGGATAGAGGAGAATCAGAGGCTGGAATTTAAAAGTAACGGCAATCATTTAAAAAAACAACCAACCAACCAAACAAATCCCCCAAATCAAAAAAGAAACAAACACAAAAGCCACCCAAAACACAACAGCTTGAGATACAGAGAGGTCTGGTGGTTGAACCCCTTTGGGAACCACTGTGACAGTAATTTCAATGCGACAGAAAAGCTTGCCTCAGGTAGATGAGAGGAATGACTCAAATGGCTTGACTTGGCATGGCACGTGTTGTAGGCACTGAACTTTGTACCTGAGTTTTNTGCTTTGCTGTTTCCTCTGTGGACAGATTTTCTCAGGTTCCTTTTCCACTGGGGAAGAAGAAAACTGGTTAATGGAGAACAAACTGGTTGCAAGGTTCAAACCTCACTGTAAGGATGGTTAAAACATTTGGGCAGTGATTTAATTAATGGCAATGGCAGCAATGCCAGCAGCGGTGTTAGAATAACTGAGGAAAAGTGAATGGATAGCTGCTCCTCTCTGGTTCCTTGTGGGACGGAATGAGTGATGGAATCGTCATGCTTCTCGGGAACGAATGGTGGAGGTACTGGGTTTTGCTGTGATGCATTTGGGTAGCTAATAACAAAGAAGGTAAAGGGCCTGGAATTTCTGGGATTGGTTCCAACGACGTAGGCCTCGTGGAGCAGCCTTTACCCGTGCAGGTGAGCTGGTCAGCAGGTAAATAGCATTCTGCTGCCCTCGCAGATCTTGTCTGGAAACATGCAAGTCATTTTGTGTGGGGGCCGGATAATCATGCAGTTACGTGTGGGTTATCCTCGGGCATAGCAATTATCTCTAGGCCCTGCACAAGTGACATAATTGTCGTAACTCTCTCAAAGGGGATGCTGCTGAAATGATACCTTATTTTTAGATTTTAACAGACGAAATTTATGTGCCTCATACCTGAGGTTAATTTTCCTTCTGGCAGTCGGTGAGATATCTGACCAGACTGCCTTTTTCTGTCAATCCATGTTTTTATTTTTGGGCTTTCTTGAGCAAAATATGCTGAACTTTCTGAAACGATCAATTTTGCACATGAGTTATTACTGGAAGAAGGTGATAATTGTTTTATCAATACAAGATGCAGTCGGTTGCATTTCAAATACCTTCCAAGCTAGTTATCTGATCACACCCTCAGGCAGGTTTGGTTATTTTTTGTGTTTGATTTTGGTACTTAGTGAGTTATTAGTAATAGATGCATAATACGGAATAACTTCCCCGCTCGGGAGCGGCCGGGCTCTAAGCCCAGCTCGCAGTGTCAGCCTGGCCATGTTTTGGGCAGATAGGCAGGAGGGTGGCTGGGGAGGAGGACAGCTGCCCCACAGTCTGCGCCTGCCCTTGCAGCCAGCCCTGGGGGGTGTCTCGCAGAGCTGTCCTCTGAGAAGAACGTGAGAAAGCTGTCAAACAGCTGATGACGCCCTGCCATTCCCGTCGCGCGTCTGCTCTCGTTGCAGGAGGTTTGCGTGCTTGGCAGAACCAAGCATTTTTTTTTTCCTTTCCTAAGGTAAAATCTTGATAATACTCTTAAATTGTTCCTAAAGACTTGTGCCAGCAGGGGCAATGGGCAGGGACCCTTTTCTAAAGGGTTCTTGCTAGCTGGTGTTTGGGCTTCCGAGGGGTGCCAAAACATTTGTCTCGAGTCAGTCCCTGTTTGTTACAGCAGCAAGTATGCTAGTGAAGGCACAGCCTTCCATCCTTCGACCCAAAATCATGCTTTTTGAGGGCACAACCAATGTAGCCATTTGGAAAACTTCCAGGTATTACTCTACTATCTGTCTGCGTGTTTATACAAATGAGAAGGTCTCTTGTACTATCAGAGTGTATGCTTCATGTAGTAGGATAACAATATGTGTACTCTCATCTAGACAAAAGCTCTGCTGTGGTGATTCAAAGAGCAATAATGAAAAGTAAGCCTGTTCAAAGTAAATGCAGAAGTTTTCAAGCCACTTAGGAAGGTTAAGGCACTAGTCTTTAGTAGAATTAAGTACCAAAGGTTGCTTAAAAGACCAAGCTGTTCCCCCAGCACAAAATAATTTGAGTTAGTGTCAGATTAAGGGACTGGAGGTACTGGAAGAGAATGCCCAAAATAATGCCCGTCTTTTAGAAAGATCTAGATTTTGCATTGTTACTTAAATTGCCGGTTTGGGGTTGCGGTGGTTGTGTCACTGATTTGGTGGAAGCAACTGCTTAGCGTGCTCCGAACGACAGGATCCAGCATCTCAAAAACGGCACAAAGTAGCGCTGATTGGGCAGTGGTGGGACTGTGTGCTCTCAGCATGGCTGACTAACCTTCTTCCTTCGCCGTGCCCTGCTGCTGTAAAGTCACTTCCTTTGGGTGGTCGAGGTGCAGCTGTTAAAGCTTGAAAGAAAATTATTGTTTTGTTTTGTAAATAAAACACTTTTTTATTAATCTACCAAAGTTAAGATGCATGATGCTTACTGACGTATCTTCAGTGCTGTGCTTCAGCAATCATGTAGTAATGAATATATATATGAGGAACCGTGAGTTGGATGGGCTGTACTTGTCTCTGAGTGACTGTATATTTAACTCTGATGTGCCCTTACCTGATTATTTGCCTACTCCATGCTCATTGCACTGTTGAGGGATGCTTATTTTCTTTTAGACTGCTTTATAAACCTTAATGAAATGCTTGTAAATTGTAATTGTGAAAAGTTCAGCCAGAAGGTTTATGTGCTGGTGGAATTTGATCTTTTTGGACATACTAAATTTGATTTCAGATTTTGTTTTCATCCTCTCTATTTCTAGCACTTAAAAGTTGAACAATGTTTCTGAAAAAAGGAATAACCTAAAGCACAGTCTAGTAAAACCTAGGCTATCTGAAACTAAGGACAGAGCTTGGCAAAAACATTTATGTTCTGTGCTTAGTCACTCCAGCCTTAGCTAAAATCTGAAAACAACAGTGTTGTATTTGCAATAGATATCTTAGGCTTTTCTTACTGTTCCTGAAAAAGAAAGGAAACTAGAGAGCAAACAGCCATCTAAACTAAAAGCATGGGATAGATACAGAAAGTTTGACCTGATTTAGATTATATTGTATAGTATATGGTCAAGAATATTACCAGCTATCAGCCTCTTGCTTTCAAAGCTTCAGCTCTTTCCATTTAAAAAATTATGAGCCATCTAGGAAAACATAAATTTCATTTTAGCAGTTGATAGAAGTCAGAGCTCATAATAAACAGCTGGCAACCCAGGGTCACTTCCAAACAACTTACCGTGTGAATCATAAAATGCAATTTTTGAAAGAATTCCTGTTTCTTTTAGGAAGTGAAGCAAGAGGTACATACTTCTGTCTAAAATGAGTTTACATGGAGAGTTTAGGGATTTTCCCAGAGGAAATATCGCAGTAGTTTCATATCAGAGCTTCACATCATACATTATGCCAACTTTTAGTGCATATCTCTATTCATTTTATGGTCTTCTAGCTATTATTTTCAGGGATATGCACAAAAATGTGACCCTCTCACTGTTCAGAGTGGACCGATAAACTGTTTTTCTGCTTTCCACATTAAAGTAACTAGTAGATCATTAAACATAGGAATACCTCTTATGCCTTT
Source organism: Scopus umbretta (assembly GCA_013400535.1). NCBI lineage: Eukaryota > Metazoa > Chordata > Aves > Pelecaniformes > Scopidae > Scopus > Scopus umbretta. The sequence goes on from VZTL01075048.1 coordinate 17,158, forward strand.
TTTTTTTTTTCATTTACTCTCTCTACAGAATTTCAGTAAAATTCTGTGTTAATTTAACTGTGACCTGTATACGTGAACTCTAAAAGCTGTGCTTTGCTTCAGTAAGGGCTGGAACCTGAGCTGACCGGATTCCACGCGTTTAAAGAAAAGTACTGAAGGTGGATGCCGCTGCACTAGCCATTTGGTTCATCTGCCTGTTTCACGGGAAATAGCTGCCATCATACAACCATCGCTTTTTAAAAACTTGGGAAGCTTGCTCCCGGGTCAGACCAGTAAACTCGTGTGCCCCAGTGTGTGCTGCCTGCTGGAGCGGCATCAGGAGGTGTTCCCCACGGTGGTTTCCTGGACACTTCCTGCAGGCTGTTTTCCTCATGCTCTCCCAGCACCCAGTAAACTGTTTTAACAGGAAGACTGAAAATCTGAGCAACATTTTCAGTTTTCCAAGACCAAAAATCACCTCCCAGATACTTCTCAGCTGTTTTTTCTGACGTTTTTTTTTGACTTTCCATGGTCCTTCGCTGTCATGTGTATATGCTCCCTGTTTTCAGGGAGGGAGGAGACAATAGCATTGGGGCTCTTTACGCTGGCCAAGAGTTGCCTAATGTCAAGCTAACTATCAGTGTGTGTGTTTTACTAGATCACTTTCAACATCACCGTGCTAGGAGAGGCTAGCTTCACCAATAAAGTAATTAGATGTTACATTAACTTACAAACACTATAATGACAGGAAGAAAGAAATGCAAATGTTACCTCATTCTTTTCAGATATTTCAAGTAAATGGGTGGACCAGCATTTCAAAGACACGGAAACGCTAGCCTGCTATTGTACTGAAGTGTAGCCAAATCCTTAGCGCTGGAAACGTTTAATGCATTTGGATGGGTACAGATACACGTACAGCTGTAACAGAGAATGATGCTGTACAATGAGATAGAAATAGAAAGAGTGACATAAAATATTGAAAATGAAAAGAGGAATATTGAATATGGGGCAAATCTCCTTCTAGGAGCTGCTTGTTCTTAAGCAGGTGGAAGAAAAATTGGAGGAAGAGAACTTAGCTGCTTCCAGAATATCAACTCACATCCTCCTTTCCCTCTTGAATAAGGAATATTTTATTCATTTTCCTAGAAAAAAGATTCCTACTGACATGTAATGCTTGGGCTTTAATATACAGCGAGGAAGCACCATGCTGTGGAGCCTTTTATTGACTGGGTCTTCTTAATAGTAATGAATCGATACAGTGCTGATGGGGTGAGAGGGCTGTGCAGGCTGTATTGTTTGAGTAGCTGAAGGCCTGGAAATACTCTGGTGGTTTTTGTAGCTGTGCAGTGGGAATACAGGGAGCTTGAGAACGTGACTGATAAGCAGCCAGATAATAGACTAATGAGCAGAACATCAGAAATCCATCAAAAAGAAAGCAGAGGTTTACGCTAGGCATGTGTGATCTCAAATGAGAAGCAGTGCAGAAAATATCCAGACATGACATGAATATAAGTATGAGTTGATCGCATGGTTCTTTTCGTGACTGGTATGCGTGTGCATGCTCAGCTCCTCAGCAAAATTAACTAATTTAAAGGTGTGTATGTGATAAGCCGTAGAAAATACAATAGCAGGATACATTTTTGGTGAAAGAACTGATTACAATATATAAAGCAGAGGTGTGGCCTGGATTCTTTAAATTTGTGTACTGGATAGCTCATTGCCCCTGAGAGCTACTCCATGACTCGTACAAAGCATGCACCCTGCTTTCTGCCACCAGTAGCATTTGGATTTAGCATGATGCTGCTTTGGTCTGAAGTCATATCTGGTTTTCCAAAGTTAAAAGATAGATATAAATTCTGATAATATTTTGATTTCTACATTCACAATAATCTCTTCCTCTTTCTGTTACTCTACTTCTCCCAGGGACTGCTGCGTTGATGTTTTGAGATTGGGAAAGAGGAGGAGGACGCTGAATACCAGTGTGAACTCATTTTTGTTAGGCTGGAGTTCATCAGGTCTCAGCCCCCTGCTTGAAATATGGCCAAGTTTGAGGTTAGGTCAGGTTGCTGAGGGACAGTTGAGTTACGAATATCTCCAAGGATAGCTGTTCCACATGTATTTTGCTGTTCGTCACAGGTATGTGCCTCTTGGTTGGTAAGCAGCCTGAGAAAGACACATCGCTATGGGTTCTCCTGGTGTGTTCCAGTATTTTTCCTTTTGTGGATCTCTCAAGGAACCCGTTCCTGGGTAATTAGAGTCATTTAAATGTTTGGAGTGTTTTATGTTGTTTACTCTTTTTACTAAATGTCTTCCCTAAACAGGTGTATCCCTATTGTGCCTATCCTAAGCAATTAAAAATCAGCTCACACCTAAGTCTTTCTTTTCACTGGCTTAGTTGGAAGGTGATTGGAACAAACAGACCTCCATTAAAACAAGATTTCCAGACTATTGACAAAACTTTGTAGTTATGTGAGCTAAGAGAAGGATAATCAGATTTCATACTTCGTGTAATAAGCTGATCACCGCAGGAGTTCAGGATAAATTCTTCTTCAGATTTAAGGACTAAAGAACTTACTGTTCTTCACTTTCCTTGTAGACCTCACATGTCAGGTTGCTAATAGATGAAAGCTGCTGGAATTGAAGGGTCTCGCTAACCAAATCCTGGACCCTCTTTCTCATGGCCTTTACTTGTTCAGAGTAATAGGATGGAATTTTCAGGCCTTTGTTCAATTCACTTTCACATTCTTTGGTAGTGAAGGAAGCTCAGAATGTATCTATGGCTTTTAACGAGTAATGCCAAGAACGTGCAGCAAGAAAGAGGTAGAAATTGATTACTGTATGTACTCATTCTGTATGCAAATTTAAGATTTCTGTAGGTGGCTTTTTAAACTTTATTGCAAACCTGCACAAAGTTGCATGCGTAAAATCTACAATAAATAACCTTAAACTGAGTTTTTATTGAGTTTAGTCTGAGCGCTCCAGTTGTGTGGCAACACAGGAAGCAATACCAGCCTTCCAAAGGTTTTTGCAAGCACACCTTTCTGGACTAGCCATGCCAGGCAAGATCGTGCGTGCCTTTCATGTAGACATTTGAGAGGCTTCTCCTCTGCTTCCTCCGTGACACCACTCATGGCAGCACACAGTGAGATGGCAGCACTGCTGCTTCAGCGGACTACTAAAGAACTGGCGGGTACAACCGTGTCTTCCCAACACACATCTCAAGGAGAAGGGAAGGAGATGGTCAAGGCACTCTTCCGTCTCTATGGGCAACGGACCTGTTCCGTTCTGAGTACAGAAGGTTGGCCTTGCAAAAAAGAGTTCCCATGACACCTTGCATCACTGCATATCATGAACTGGTTGTTCAGATTTAAATGACAATCTTGAAACTGGTTGTGTTCTCTGAAACTGGAAGTGGCAAATTAATGTTGATTGGGAGTTGAAAATCCCATCACAGACAGTGATGTCATCTCACTAGATGGTGCTACAGAATCATTTTGCCTAGAGAGAGCAAAAACGTGCCTTGTGTGATGATTAATGGCTACTATATTTGTGAGAAAAAGCTGAATTAGATGCTAGAATTCAGGTCTAAGCAAGTTATGGGTTTTCTACTTAAAACTTTTTAATGCATAATTGAATCTGATTTGTAATAAATAATTTGAGCTGAGGAAGAGTTGAGGTAAGAACTAGAAAGAGCGAATTGTCATTCTATTATATATGTAAGATCCAAATAATACACATTTTGAAAGCTGAGATTAAGGAATTGGATAAAGTAAGGCAGAAAATAAGGACAATGAAGAAAAGGCAGAAAAAGGTGAAACCACGCTGCCTGTGGGCAGATCTTTCCAAGATTTTCATGGGACTCAACGAAGTATAGAGATGGGGAAAGAGTGCTTAGCAATGTTGTTGGAATCATTTAGCATGAGCTCATCAGGAAAATCATGTGGGTGTGACAGGTGGATCAAATAGCAAGTCAAAATATTTTGAATATAGGGCGTAAGTACTCATAGCTGTCTGCAGAACCTCAGTGTTCATGGATGGAGTGAGGCAAGACTTGCCAAAAAGGTTGAATACCAAGAATAACTTTCATTGAAAATCCTTGATGATCTGGTGTATATTACGCTGCATTCTGGAGATGGCTACCTTCATAATTAGACATCGTTTATACCTGTGAGAAGGAGTGCTACTACCAACGCTTAGCCTATAGCCCAGTCGCGACTGTGGGTCAGCGACCTCTACGACCCAGGGAGCAATCAGAGGTCCCACTGACTTAAAGATGCAAACTGTTCAGCGCGGTGCAAATAGTGATTGGTATGCTGTCCTGTATGCAGTTCCTGAGAGCACCATAAAAATGTTAAGCATAGCAGAGCAGAACGGGGCAAATAATGGATTTTTTTTGCTTGACTGCTGAAACAAAAGGAAAGTAAGAAGAAATTAAGAAAAATGAATCAATTTGAAACAGGTTTGTTGGTTTTTTTTTTGAGGCACTCTGAGCGATACCACTTGGGGGAAAAAAATTTAGAAATACTTGACTGAAAAGAATTCTTTTTAACCCTTTATTTTTTATAAAGTTGACATAAAATGCTATTTGAAAGTGAAAACTTGTGAAGTTTTATCTTGGAAGTATATAAAATTGCTGGTATTTCCACAATTTTTCATTTGAAAATGGATGACATGCTTCATATAAACAAGTGACGTTTTTATAGATAATTCTTGCCCTTGCAAGAAGTTGCAGTTCCATCTTGTAGCGAACATGATATTCATTAATGGAAATGTAGACAGAAGTCAGAATGTGAAATGGGCTATTTGAGATAAAATTGCCAATAGGTGACTAACAAGTTTGTCTTATCTTCTGTTATTAGGACTGCTTCATCATCCTGCTTTTATGGCTCCCACACATTGATGCATGACATTATTTCTATGATGACAGAAATGCAGAAGTTATTTGTGTAAATGGTGTAATCTTATTGTTTAGTATGTAGCTTTCCTCTCTCAAATACTGCTCTCTAAAACCAGCATAATTTTTATTGAATAGTTTAAAGCTGCACTTAGTGTTATTGGTGTTGTCAGAAGTCATAACTGTTTTGAGTTAAATACGAGGGTTCTGTTTATCTCAGTTAATATAATGTTCCTTTTTAATCATCCCTTAACAAATAATCTTGCTCTTTTTTTTCTGGGTGAATGAAGAACAGCTATTCACAGGGAAAATTGTTTTGATCCATGGAAGACGTTTGGCATGTCATGCTTAAAACATTTGTTTGCGGACAGAATTTATTGAAAGTATTGGAATTTTGCTAGAAGTTAAGGCAAAGCTGCCCTGATTCCAGTTCCAATCTAGGGCAGAAAATGAGTAAAATTGGGTAGCAGTTGTTATCTAGTTTAATCACCGAGGCTAAATTCAGAGTGGTACTTGGTGGTGCAGGTATTAGGCTTTGCGATGCTCTGCCCGGAGAAGCCCTCGTCCAGCCTGCACAGCTGCGCTGACAGGATACATCTCCTCTGCCGGAAGGGAAAACGGTCCCAGCAGGAGAAGAGCCTGGGCTTGTCACCGCTCCCGTTCCAGGTCCTCCTGCCCCGTGGCGAGCGTCCGAGCCGGGCGAAGCCAGCCCCTGGGCCCCAGCCCAGCTCCTGCGCTGGGCACACGCTGCTTCCAGCGCCGTCCTCCCGGCCAGGTACGGGAGCTCGTTTCTGCCTGCGGCAGGCGTGCGAGCCTGGGTGGAAGGGCGAGCTTCGTGCTGTGTTTCTCGTACCGGCAGTCTGCTGATGGTGAAAGTGCAGAGACCCTGGCAGAGCGCTGAAATTTAGAGTCTGGAGGTAGGCCAGCCTGCATGGGGTGCCGGAAAGGAGTGTGCCCGCTGCGTGCCAGAGATGGTTATACTGACCCCAAGCTAAGAATGTCACTACAGATGCCGATCTGAAGGTGAATCATATGCCTTCAAAACCCTCCCAAATCACAATTTCTTTTCTCCGCAGCCAAATCGTCAGGCTAATGATGCCAAGTGAGGAAGATTTAGCTTAGTTGCTATGGCAAAACTAGAGAGAAGGACACAAAGCTGATACAAAAAGTGTGTCATCTTCAGCGTCTACTCCAGCTTTCTTTTCTTTTCTCTCTCTCTTTTTTTTTTTTTTCCCAACCCAGGGAAGATTTGAGAGGGAGAAAGTGTGAAATATGCTCCTTCTGTGTTACATACATTTTTGTAGTATGATACAATATATACACACTGGCATTTAATACAAATTAATAGACTTCTAGAGAATTAATTTCTATTATGAGATTTACTCATAATAATTGCCAATTTGGCAGTCTCCTGCAGTGCTTAATATTACATCTGCTTAACAGGCCAGATGATAATACTGCAGACTTTACCTAGGTTATTTGCTGAACTATGGAGCAAATGGCTGTGAAAATAAATATATTGCCTACAAGGAATATCACAGTACCTTCCGTAGGATGTAAAATCCCATATATTAGTTTATCAACACACATATGAGGCATTCCATTTGTAATAGCTAAATAGTTCTTTATTATGACAAAAGCATGTCTTCTGTGGAAGATAGATTTTTGGTCTATCACTGACTAACATCCAGTGTGAATATGATGTCACAATTTTTGTAAAATATCTATCTTTCTGAAATAATGAAAACAAAAGCAATATTTTTTCAGCAGTTCTGTGAATGAAACACATCTCTAGTAGAGCAAAACTGAAGGTAAAACTCTGTTGCAGTTCCCT